>JAPXFY010000029.1:48414602-48437102 GCA_030674185.1 Monoplex corrugatus
CTTCCAAGTGGTGCATGAAGAGTTCAGCTGTTCTTGTAGCTGATGACCAAACAAACACTGAAAAAGAACAAACTGTAACCCTTTGACTCCCCGCCCAGTCCACCAACACCCTGCATTGCCAACTATGATTGCGAAGCACACACATAACCCTTTGACTCCCTCAACCTGCAGGAAGCTGGTGGATAATGTGAGAGAATCAAAGGGTTAAGTTTTTTCAGTTAGTGGATAGGGCGCGGGAGTTAAAGGTTAACACGACATGTTTGAATATTTCGAACAAATTTTGTTGTGACAACCAGAACTGACTGTAGTCAAAGCAGGACTGACTGTTTTAGGGAGAGAAAAAAAAAAAAAAAAAAAGAAACTTTGGACAAGACAGGCGCTAGTTTCAGGTCCACGATGAAAACTTGGTGCTTTGGGCAGAGCTGTGGACTCTGGATCTGATATCTTTTTTCTTTTATTTAATGTCTGTTCACAATAGTGATTTCAGGTCTGATATCTTTGAGTTAAGTGCCAGCCCATAACCTTAACCCTTTGACTCCCCACCCTGTCCACCAGCATCCTCCATTATCAACCATGTTAACAAAGCAAAAACTTAACCCTTTGACTCCCCACCCTGTCCACCAGCATCCTCCATTGTCAACCATAATAACAAAGCAAAAACTTAACCCTTTGATTTCTCCCACCCTATCCACCAGCATCCTGCAGGAAGCTGGTCGATAGGATGAGGGAGTCAAAGGGTTAAGTTTTCGCAGTTGGTATAGAGGTGCAGGAGTCAAAGGGTTAAACAACAATAATCCGCAGGCCCAGGGGACCTGGTGCTGTGATCCATGACGGCATCTTTATCATTTAAAGCCAAGCACACACACACACGCCATTGCTCTGACGTCTTTAACCTCCCTACAGCTGAGTCAAAAGGTTAAACATTGGCCTGTTGGCTGGCCATCTTAATGTTTCCATCATTCTGCTGGTGTCAACTTACTGTTTGATAGGTCCACTGGCCTGTTGGCTGGCAATCTTAATGTTTCCATCATTCTGGTGGTGTCAACTTACTGTTTGATAGGTCCACTGGCCTGTTGGCTGGCAATCTTAATGTTTCCATCATTCTGGTGGTGTCAACTTACTGTTTGATAGGTCCACTGGCCTGTTGGCTGGCAATCTTAATGTTTCCATCATTCTGGTGGTGTCAACTTACTGTTTGATAGGTCCACTGGCCTGTTGGCTGGCAATCTTAATGTTTCCATCATTCTGGTGGTGTCAACTTACTGTTTGATAGGTCCACTGGCCTGTTGGCTGGCAATCTTAATGTTTCCATCATTCTGGTGGTGTCACTTACTGTTTGATAGGTCCACTGGCCTGTTGGCTGGCCATCTTAATGTTTCCATCATTCTGCTGGTGTCAACTTACTGTTTGATAGGTCCACTAGCCTGTTGGCTGGCCATCTTAATGTTTCCATCATTCTGGTGGTGTCAACTTACTGTTTGATAGGTCCACTGGCCTGTTGGCTGGCCATCTTAATGTTTCCATCATTCTGCTGGTGTCAACTTACTGTTTGATAGGTCCACTGGCCTGTTGGCTGGCAATCTTAATGTTTCCATCATTCTGCTGGTGTCAACTTACTGTTTGATAGGTCCACTGGCCTGTTGGCTGGCCATCTTAATATTTACATCATTCTGGTGATGTCAACTTACTGTTTGATAGGTCCACTGGCCTGTTGGCTGGCCATCTTAATGTTTCCATCATTCTGGTGATGTCAACTTACTGTTTGATAGGTCCACTGGCCTGTTGGCTGGCCATCTTAGTGTTTCCATCATTCTGCTGGTGTCAACTTACTGTTTGATAGGTCCACTGGCCTGTTGGCTGGCCATCTTAATGTTTCCATCATTCTGGTGGTGTCAACTTACTGTTTGATAGGTCCACTGGCCTGTTGGCTGCCCATCTTAATGTTTCCATCATTCTGGTGGTGTCAACTTACTGTTTCATAGGTCCACTGGCCTGCTTTTTTGGCCATCTTAATGTTTCCATCATTCTGCTGGTGTCAACTTACTGTTTGATAGGTCCACTGGCCTGTTGGCTGGCCATCTTAATGTTTCCATCATTCTGGTGGTGTCAACTTACTGTTTGATAGGTCCACTGGCCTGTTAGCTGGCCATCTTAATGTTTCCATCATTCTGCTGGTGTCAACTTACTGTTTGATAGGTCCACTGGCCTGTTGGCTGGCCATCTTAATGTTTCCATCATTCTGGTGGTGTCAACTTACTGTTTGATAGGTCCACTGGCCTGTTGGCTGGCCATTTTAATGTCTCCATCATTCTGCTGGTGTCAACTTACTGTTTGATAGGTCCACTGGCCTGTTGGCTGGCCATCTTAATGTCCCCATCATTTTGCTGGTGTCAGCTTAGTGTTTCATAGGTCCACTGGCCTGTTGGCTGGCCATCTTAATGCTTCCATCATTCTGCTGGTGTCAGCTTAGTGTTTCATAGGTCCACTGGCCTGTTGGCTGCCCATCTGAATGTTTCCATTATTCTGGTGGTGTCAGCTTACTGTTTGATAGGTCCACTGGCCTGTTGGCTGGCCATCTTAATGTCTCCATTATTCTGCTGGTGTCAGCTTACTGTTTGATAGGTCCACTAGCCTGTTGGCTGCCCATCTTAATGTTTACATCATTCTGGTGGTGTCTGCTTACTGTTTGATAGGTCCACTGGCCTGTTGGCTGTCCATCTTAATGTTTTCCTTCTTTCTGCTGGTGTCACTTACTGTTTCAAAGGTCTTTCCCATTCTCTGTCAGTACCACAGTTCAAGACCATGACAACGTCTTAGAACTCCAGGGCTCCATGACAACTTCTTAGAACTCCAGGGCTCCATGACAACTTAGAACTCCAGGGTTCCATGACAACTTAGAACTCCAGGGCTCCATGACAACTTAGAATTCCAGGGTTCCATGACAACTTAGAACTCCAGGGCTCCATGACAACTTAGAACTCCAGGGTTCTATGACAACGTCTTAGAACTCCAAGGCTCCATGACAACTTAGAACTCCAGGGCTCCATGACAACTTCTTAGAACTCCAGGGCTCCATGACAACTTAGAACTCCAGGGCTCCATGACAACTTCTTAGAACTCCAGGGCTCCATGACAACTTAGAACTCCAGGGCTCCATGACAACTTCTTAGAACTCAAAGGTTCAAGCCACAAAACCAAACACTTCCCGTTAACCCTTTGACTCCTGCACCCTGTCCACCAACTGCAAAAACATAACACTGATTCCCTCAGAAGCTGGTGGATAGGGTGAGGGAATGGAAGAGTTGGGTAATGTATAAAAACGAAGAAACAAAGTCCACTCAGGCGCCTGTATGTCGAGAACGGCATGTGAGCACTTGACAACACAACCGGCGTTGAGGAAATTTTACGTACAAAAAGTAGGTCAGCAAGCCGGCCTTTTCCACAGGCAGCGGTACACATGTACGACTAGCCGCTCGTTTCTCAGAAATGACACAGGCATCGCTCGAAACCAATTGGGTCAGGCGGTTAAGAAGTAACGATTATAAGTCAGGGACCTTGAGTTCTATGCCGGGGGGGCTCTTTCAGTATAAACAGTATCCCCATCTTGTCGAAAGTCTGTGCTAGAAATTTCCTCTTTTCTGTCACTCTGTTTCTTTCTTCCTTCTTTGCTTTCTGTCGTTTCTTCCTATCATTTTCTGCCTTGCTGGTTCATTTACCTGTATGTGTTCGATAAAGTCTCACATACCTTCTCTCAGGATTAATAACTGGATACATACATTAAGTGCATTTTTGACTCTGGGAAAATGAGATATGAGAAAGCAATTTTAGGTAAATTAGGTCCGTTTGTATAAATGTTTTAGTGTACTTAATTATGTTTAAATTTGTATTCAGGTATGCTTACTAAATACCCTGTGTGATAAACTGGACGGAGTGGTCAACGCCAGGGGCATCTCTTTAGATTCCCACTCGTTTTTTGTCCCCTTCCGAAGGACTAGATGTCCAGTTCGATTTTTCGGTCAAACTGAGGAGAAAAGTCAAAGCCTCTATGGAGAGCGAACCTTGGAACCTGGAGTTTAGTTGTTGAACGTCTGAACCATTCTGCCACTCTTCTCCCGCAACAGCTAGAGCCTTGATATAGCTCTATGTAATACAACAGCTAGAGCCTTGATATAGCTCTATGTAATACAACAGCTAGAGCCTTGATATCCTATGTAATACAACGTAGAGTGTTGATATAGCTTATGTAATACAAAGATATAGTCTTGATATAACTAGTTATATAGCAAACACAGAGTCTTGATTATATCTATGTAATACAACAGCAGATGTTGTATATCTCTATGTAATACAACAGCTAGAGTTGATATAGCTATGAATAAACAAGCTAGATAGCTTTGTATAGCTACTATGTAATACAACAGCTATGAAAACCTTGATATAGCTCTATGTAATACAACAGCTAGAGTTTGATATAGCTCTTGTAATACAACAGCTAGAGCTTGATATAGCTCTATGTAATACAACAGCTAGAGTGTTGATATAGCTCTATGTAATACAACTAGCTAGTAGTTGATATAGACTCTATGAATACAACACTAGGTTTGATATAGCCTATGTAATGTACAACATCTAGAGTCTTGATATAGCTCTATGTAATACAACATAGAACCTTGATATAGCTCTATGTAATACAACAGCAGAGTGTTGATAAAGCTCTATGTAATACAACAGCTAGAGCCTTGATATAGCTCTATGTAATACAACAGCTAGAGTTGATATAGCTCTATGTAATACAACAGCTAGATCCTTGAATAGCTCTATGTAATCAACATCTAGAGTTTATAAGCTCTATGTAATACAACAGCTAGCCTTGATAATAGCTCTATGTCATAAATAGCTATGAACTATGATAAGCCTATGTAATTACAACAGCAGACCTGTATAGCTCTATGTAATACAACAGCTAGAGTTGATATAGCTCTATGTAATACAACAGCTAGAGCCTTTGTTAGTCTCTAAGTAATACAACTAGCTAGAATCCTTGATATAGCTACTTATTAAACACGCTAGAGTGTTGATATAGCTCTATGTAATACAACAGCTAGAGCCTTGATATAGCTCTATGTAATACAAACTAGAGCCTTTGATATAGCTCATGTAATACAACAGCTAGAGCCTTGATATAGCTCTATGAATACAACAGATAGATGTTGATAAGCTCTATGTATACAACAGCTAGAGCTTTGATATAGCTCTATGTAATACAACAGCTAGATGATATAGCTCTATGTAATACAACAGCTAGAGCCTTGATATAGCTCTATGTAATACAACAGCTAGAGCCTTGATATAGCTCTATGTAATACAACAGCTAGAGCGTTATATAGCTCTTGTAATACAACAGCTTAAGTGTTGATTATAACTTGATTATACAGTGCCTTGATATAGCACTAGTAATACTAACAGCTAGAGCCTTGATATAGCTCTATGTAATACAACAGCTAGCTTAGTATTAGCTCTATGTAATACAAACTAGAGTTGATATAGCTCTATGTAATACAACACTAGAGCTTGATATAGCTCTATGTAATAAACAGCTAGAGCCTTGATATAGCTTATTAATACAACAGCTAGCATGTTAGCTCTATGAATAAGCTATGTATAATACATCTAATGTTATATAGCTTATGTAATAACAACAAGCTAGCCTTGATATAGTCTATGTAATACAACAGCTAGAGCTTGATATAGCTCTATGTAATACAACGCTAGAGCCTTATAGCCTATGTATAACTAACTGTAAGCCATGAATACTAGCTAGTTGAATACAACAGCTAAAGCCTTGATATAGCTCTATTAATACAACACTAGAGTGTTGATATAGCTCTATGTATACAACAGCTAGAGTCCTTGATATAGCTCTATGTAATACAACAGCTAAGCCTTGATATAGCTCTATGTAATACAACAGCTAGACCTTGATATAGTCTATGTAATAAAACAGCCTTAAGTCTTGTATATAGCTCTATGTAATACAACAGCTAGAGCCTTGATAGCTCTATGTAATACAACAGCTAGAGTCCTTGATATAGCTCTATGTAATACAACAGCTAGAGTGTTGATATAGCTCTATGTAATACAACAGCTAGAGCCTTGATATAGCTCTATGTAATACAACAGCTAGAGCCTTATATAGCTCTATGTAACACACAGCTAAGCCTTGTATAACACTATGTAATACAACAGCTATGAATCTACGTAATAGCTCTATGTAATACAACACTAGACCTTGATATAGCTCTTGTAATACAACAGCTAGAGTCTTGATATAGCTCTATGTAATACAACACTAGAGCTGTTGTATAGCTCTATGTAATACAACAGCTAGAGTCTTGATATAGCTCTATGTAATAAACAGCTATAGCCTTGATAAAGCTATGTACTTAAACAGCTAGAGCCTGAATAGCCTATGTAATACAACAGCTAGAGTTGATATACTCTATGTAATACAACACAGAGTCTTGATATAGCTCTATGAATACACACTGAGTCTGATATGCTCTATGTAATCAACAGCTAGAGCTTGATATAGCCTTGTAATCACGCTAGACTTGATATAGCTCTGTACAACAGCTAGAGTTGATATAGCTCTATGTAATACAACAGCTAGAGTCTTGATATAGCTCTATGTAATACAACAGCTAGAGCCTTGATATAGCTCTATGTAATACAACAGCTAGAGCCTTGATATAGCTCTATGTAATACAACAGCTAGAGTCTTGATATAGCTCTATGTAATACAACAGCTAGAGCCTTGATATAGCTCTATGTAATACAACAGCTAGAGTCTTGATATAGCTCTATGTAATACAACAGCTAGAGCCTTGATATAGCTCTATGTAATACAACAGCTAGAGTCTTGATATAGCTCTATGTAATACAACAGCTAGAGCCTTGATATAGCTCTATGTAATACAACAGCTAGAGCCTTGATATAGCTCTATGTAATACAACAGCTAGAGTCTTGATATAGCTCTATGTAATACAACAGCTAGAGCCTTGATATAGCTCTATGTAATACAACAGCTAGAGTTTGATATAGCTCTATGTAATACAACAGCTAGAGTCTTGATATAGCTCTATGTAATACAACATCTAGAGCTTGATATAGCTCTATGTAATACAACAGCTAGAGTGTTGATATAGCTCTATGTAATACAACAGCTAGAGTCTTGATATAGCTCTATGTAATACAACAGCTAGAGTTTGATATAGCTCTATGTAATACAACACTAGAGCCTTGATATAGCTCTATGTAATACAACAGCTAGAGCCTTGATATAGCTCTATGTAATACAACAGCTAGAGTGTTGATATAGCTCTATGTAATACACATGCTAGAGTCTTGATATAGCTCTATGTAATACAACAGCTAGAGTGTTGATATAGCTCTATGTAATACAACAGCTAGAGTCGTTGATATAGCTCTATGTAATACAACAGCTAGAGCCTTGATATAGCTCTATGTAATAAGTCATGTCAGTTTTCTTGGGACAGTTCTATTTTTAGCCTTGATATGGCTCTATGCAGTCGGCTGGGCTTTTATAACAATCTACATTACAACAACAAAACAACACCAGTAACAGCACAGCAACAACAACAATAAGAAAACAACAAACAAAACAAACAACACAAACAGCACACAGCAACAACAACACCAACACTAAAACAACAACAAAACAAAACAAACAAACAACAACAACAACAACAACAACAACAAACAACAACAAACAACAACAACACACAACAAAACAGTAACAACAAAAACAAAAAACAAAACAACAACAACACAAACAACAAAAAACTACAACAACAAAACAAACAACAACAACAAACAAAACAACAAAAAACAAAAACAAAAACCAAACAGCAACAACAAAACAACAACAGCAACAAACAACAACAACAGTAAATAACAGGTCGATCAATCGGGCTTTTCCACAGTCAGCGGTACACACGTATGTAGGTAATGGCCGCTCATTTCTCAGAAAAGACAGACAGACACAGGCTACGTTCAGATTGAGGTGGGTCAGGAGGTTAACCCTTTGACTCCCGCACCCTGTCCACCAGCAATCCTGCATTGCCAACCTTGCTTGCAAGGCAAAAACTTAACCCTTTGATTCCCGCACCCTGTCCACCAGCATTCTGCATTGCCAACCTTGCTTGCAAGGCAAAAACTTAACCCTTCGAGTCCCGCACCTTGTCCACCAGCATTCCTCATTGCCAACCTTGCTTGCAAGGCAAAAACTTAACCCTTTGAGTCCCGCACCTTGTCCACCAGCATTCCTCATTGCCAACCTTGCTTGCAAGGCAAAAACTTAACCCTTTGAGTCCCGCACCCTGTCCACCAGCATTCCTCATTGCCAACCTTGCTTGCAAGGCAAAAACTTAACCCTTTGACTCCCGCACCCTGTCCACCAGCATTCCGCATTGCCAACCTTGCTTGCAAGGCAAAAACTTAACCCTTTGACTCCCGCACCCTGTCCACCAGCATTCCGCATTGCCAACCTTGCTTGCAAGGCAAAAACTTAACCCTTTGACTCCCGCACCCTGTCCACCAGCATTCTGCATTGCCAACCTTGCTTGCAAGGCAAAAACTTAACCCTTTGAGTCCCGCACCCTGTCCACCAGCATTCTGCATTGCCAACCTTGCTTGCAAGGCAAAAACTTAACCCTTTGACTCCCTTATCCCATCCACCATCTTCATGCATGAAGCCGGTGGGTAGGATGAGGGAATCACAGGGTTAAGTTTTTGCAGTTGGTGGCTAGGGTGTGGCAGTTCAAGGGTTAAGACGTTATGATGATAAGTCATGAGGGAACTTTGAGTTCTATCCTCTGCTGGGAAAAGTGAGTTCTGTCTCAGTTTGTTCGTTTGATTGTTCGTTGTTTTGTTTGTTTGTTTGTTTGTTTGTGTGTGTTTGTTTGTGTGTGCGTGTGTGCGTGTGCGTGTGTGCGTGTGTTTGTGTTTGCGTTTGTGTGTGAGTGAGTGTGTGTGTGTGTTTGTGTGTGTGCGTGTGTGTGTGTTTGTGTTTGTGTTTGTGTGTGTTTGTGTGTGTGCGTGTGTGTGTGCGTGTGTTTTTGTTTGTGTTTGTGTGTTATGTGTGTTGTGTGTGTGTTATGTGTGTGTGTGTCTTTGTGTGTGTATGTGTGTGTCTCTGTGTGTGTTGTGGGTGTGTTATGTGTGTGGTGTGTTCGTGTGTTGTGTGTTGTGTGCGTGTGTGTTTGTGTGTGGTGTGTGTGTGTTGTGTGTGTGTGTGTTGTGTTGTGCGTGTGTGTGTGTTTTGTGTGGTGTGTGGTTGTGTGTGTGTGTTGTTTGTGTGTGTGTATGTGTGTGTGTGTGTGTGTATGTGTGTGTCTCTCTCTCTCTCTGTATGTGTGTGTGTGTGTGTGTGTGTGTATGTGTGTGTGTGTGTATGTGTGTGCGTGTGTGTGTGGTGTGTGTGTGTGTGTGTGTGTGTGTGTGTGTGTGCGGCCCTTGTTAGAGCACTTGGTTAAACCAAAGAGTATAGGCAGTAAGAGCGCCCACTCTTCCAGAAAAGTGAAGCCGGGAGATGCCCGCATTCCAATCGGCCACTCCTTCCTCGGCATACCGAAACAGGAGGCAGCAAGCAGCATGGCGATCAGAGGCAGTGGAAATTGGTGCGCAGCAATTAACTGCCAGAATTCTCGAAAGAAAGGATACCGGTTGTTTTCATTTCCGCTGGAAGAAGAAAGGTGAGTTTACTCTTTGCATATGTTGGTTATTTATTATGAAGATTGTAACTGGAATAATTTCGACTTGAATAATCTAATAAACTCGCCGATGGAAAAGGGGTAAAAGGGGAGAGAGAGAGAGAGAGAGAGAGAGAGAGTGTGTGTGTGTGTGTGTGTGTGTGTGTGTATGTGTGTGTGTGTGTGTGTGTGTGTGTGTGTGTGTGTGTGTGTGTGTGTGTGTGTGTGTGTGTGTGAATGAATGAACGAACGAACGAACGAATGAATGAATGAATCTTTATTTTTCGAGAGTAAATGATAAACATACTTTTGCATACATTCTTTTTTCTTTCTTTTTTCTTTCTTTTTCTCTTTCGTTCTTTCTCTCTCTCTTTTTCTCTTTCTTTCTTTTCTCTTTCTTTCTCTCTTCCTTCGTTTCTTGTTCTCTTTCTTTCTTGTTTCTTTCTCTCTTTCTTTCTGTCTTACTTCTTTCTTTCTTTCTTTCTTTCTTTCTCCCCGTCTCTCTCTTTCTTTTTTCTTTCTTTCTTTCTCTTTCTCTCTCTCTCTTTCTCTTTCAATCTTTCTTCCTTTCTTTCTTTCGTTCTTTCTTTGTTCTTCTTCTCCTTCTCCTCTTCTTCCTTCTTCTACTTCTACGTCTTCTTTTTCTCTTCCTCCTTTCTTTTCTTCTATTTTTCTTTCTCTTCTTCTTTTTTCTTTTTTTTGTGTTCTTATTGTTCTTGTTCCTGTTGTTCTTCTTCTTGTTGTCCTTGTTCTTCTTGTTGTTCGTCTTTGTCTTTTTATTTTTCGTTGTTGTTGTCGTTGTTGTTGTTGTTTTTCTTCTTCTTCTTCCTCTTCTTCTTCTTCTTCCTCTTCTTCTTCTTCTACTCTGTCTGTCTGTCTGTCTCTCTCTGTCTCTTGTTGTTCGTCTTTGTGTTTTTGTTTTTCGTTGTTGTTGTTCTTCTTCTCTTCTCTTCTCTCTCTCTCTCTCTCTCTCTCTCTCTCTCTCTCTCTCTCTTGTTCTTTTTCTCCTTCTTTATTTCTGTGTTGTAGCTTATCAACTCAACACCCATCCCTGTCACAGATGATCCTACACCCTATCTTTTCAAATGTTTGAATAGTACTGTAACAGCCTTCATGAATGACTCGCTTTCACACGCAGAAGGGAGTGGCCATGACTGACGACGTTAGGGTTTGAAGCTTAACGCGTTGTCGAGAGCGCCGTTGTCACTTACCAAGTCAATCAGTGTAACAGATGGCATATTCCTGTCTGCCACGTTCGTGTTCGGCATGCGCGCAGTGCACACATTGATTGCTGGAATCTGTAGAATAACCTGCTGACAGTTGGTACGCCCAGTTTCACACAACGATTCCATGTCTCAGGTAAGTTTTTTGAATCTGTCGTTTTTCGTGACCTACGTGTAGTGAGTGAATGTGTTAGTTATGTTGTTGTCGTTTTGTGGACGCTTGATAAAGACAGGCTGGCTGAGTTAGTGTGTTTGTGCATACTTGCTGTCTTCCTTCCTCACTCACACAAGCGTTTCCATTTTGAGATTCTCCCGTTATAAACAAACCAATTTTGTATAACGCTAGCTCCAAACTGATGTGGACTCACTGCACGTTACACATAATGGGATTGCTTAATGGAGCACAGAGAACTCAAGCTGTTAGGTGAGCTGACCACACTGCACTATGTTGTTGTATAGTCTGTATCTGTTAGGTGAGCTGACCACACTGCACTATGTTGTTGTACAGTCTGTATCTGTTAGGTGAGCTGACCACACTCCACTATGTTGTTGTATAGTCTGTATCTGTTAGGTGAGCTGACCACACTCCACTATGTTGTTGTACAGTCTGTATCTGTTAGGTGAGCTGACCACACTCCACTATGTTGTTGTATAGTCTGTATCTGTTAGGTGAGCTGACCACACTGCACTATGTTGTTGTATAGTCTGTATCTGTTAGGTGAGCTGACCACACTGCACTATGTTGTTGTACAGTCTGTATCTGTTAGGTGAGCTGACCACACTCCACTATGTTGTTGTATAGTCTGTATCTGTTAGGTGAGCTGACCACACTGCACTATGTTGTTGTACAGTCTGTGTCTGTTAGGTGAGCTGACCACACTGCACTATGTTGTTGTACAGTCTGTATCTGTTAGGTGAGCTGACCACACTGCACTATGTTGTTGTACAGTCTGTATGTGTTAGGTGAGCTGACCACACTGCACTATGTTGTTGTACATTCTGTATCTGTTAGGTGAGCTGACCACACTGCACTATGTTGTTGTACAGTCTGTATGTGTTAGGTGAGCTGACCACACTGCACTATGTTGTTGTAATCTGTATCTGTTAGGTGAGCTGACCACACTGCACTATGTTGTTGTACAGTCTGTATCTGTTAGGTGAGCTGACCACACTGCACTATGTTGTTGTACAGTCTGTATGTGTTAGGTGAGCTGACCACACTGCACTATGTTGTTGTACAGTCTGTATGTGTTAGGTGAGCTGACCACACTGCACTATGTTGTTGTACAGTCTGTATCTGTTAGGTGAGCTGACCACACTGCACTATGTTGTTGTACAGTCTTTCTTTAGGGAGCTGACCACACTCCACATGTTGTTGTACGTCTGTATCTGTTAGGTGAGCTGACACACTGCACTATGTTGTTGTACATCTGTGTGTTAGGTGAGCTGACCACACTCCACTAGTTGTTGTACAGTCTGTATCTGTTAGGTGAGCTGACCACACTGCACTATGTTGTTGTTTACAGTCTACCACACTCACTATGTTGTTGTACAGTCTGTATCTGTTAGGTGAGCTGACCACACTCCTATGTTGTTGTACAGTCTGTGTCTGTTAGTGAGCTGACCACACTGCACAATGTTGTTGTACAGTCTGTATCTGTTAGGTGAGCTGACCACACTCACTATGTTGTTGTACAGTCTGTATTGTTAGGTGAGCTGACCACACTCCACTAGTTGTTGTACAGCTACCACACTCATTATGTTGTTGTACAGTCTGTATCTGTTAGGTGAGCTGACCACACTGCACTATGTTGTTTGTTTACTAGCTACCACACTCCATATGTTGTTGTACAGTCTGTTCTGTTAGGTGAGCTGACCACACTCCACTATGTTGTTGTACAGTCTGTATCTGTTAGGTGAGCTGACACACTGCACTATGTTGTTGTACAATCTGTATCTGTTAGGTGAGCTGACCACACTCACTAGTGTTGTTGTACAGTCTGTATCTGTTAGGTGAGCTGACCACACTGCCACTATGTTTTGTTGTACAGGAGCTACCACACTCCATATGTTGTTGTACAGTCTGTATCTGTTAGGTGAGCTGACCACACTGCACTATGTTGTTGTACAGTCTACTTTAGGTGACTGACCACACTCTATGTTGTTGTACAGTCTGTATCTGTTAGGTGAGCTGACCACACTGCACTATGTTGTTGTACAGTCTGTATCTGTTAGGTGAGCTGACCACACTGCACTATGTGTTGTACAGTCTGTTCTGTTAGGTGAGCTGACCACACTCCACTATGTTGTTGTACAGTCTGTATCTGTTAGGTGAGCTGACCACACTCCACTATGTGTTGTACATCTGTATCTGTTAGGTGAGCTGACCACACTGCACTATGTTGTTGTACAGTCTGTATCTGTTAGGTTAGCTGACCACACTGCACAATGTTGTTGTCAGTCTGTATCTGTTAGGTGAGCTGACCACACTGCACTATGTTGTTGTACAGTCTGTATCTGTTGGTGAGCTGACCACACTGCACTATGTTGTTGTACAGTCTGTATCTGTTAGTGAGCTGACCACACTGCACTATGTTGTTGTACAGTCTGTATCTGTTAGGTGAGCTGACCACACTGCACTATGTGTTGTACAGTCTATATCTCTTAGGGAGCTGACCACACTCCACTATGTTGTTGTACAGTCTGTATCTGTTAGGTGAGCTGACCACACTCCACTATGTTGTTGTACAGTCTGTATCTGTTAGGTGAGCTGACCACACTGCACTATGTTGTTGTACAGTCTGTATCTGTTAGGTGAGCTGACCACACTGCACTATGTTGTTGTACAGTCTGTACTGTTAGGTGAGCTGACCACACTGTACTATGTTGTTGTACAGTCTGTATCTGTTAGGTGAGCTGACCACACTGCACTATGTTGTTGTACAGTCTGTACTGTTAGGTGAGCTGACCACACTGTACTATGTTGTTGTACAATCTGTACTGTTAGGTGAGCTGACCACACTGCACTATGTTGTTGTACAGTCTGTATCTGTTAGGTGAGCTGACCACACTCCACAATGTTGTTGTACAGTCTGTATCTGTTAGGTGAGCTGACCACACTGTACTATGTTGTTGTACAGTCTGTACTGTTAGGTGAGCTGACCACACTGCACTATGTTGTTGTACAGTCTATATCTGTTAGGTGAGCTGACCACACTGCACTATGTTGTTGTACAGTCTGTATCTGTTAGGTGAGCTGACCACACTGCACTATTTTGTTGTACAGTTTGTATCTGTCAGGTGAGCTGACCACACTGCACTATGTTGTTGTACAGTCTGCATCTGTTAGGTGAGCTGACCACATTGCACTATGTTGTTGTACAGTCTGTATCTGTTAGGTGAGCTGACCATACTCCACTTTGTTGTTGTACAGTCTGTATCTTTGGTGTGTGTGCATGCTGGGTGTTTTACTGTTTCCATAAGCCAGCCACTGACATGACTTACAGGATCTTTAAAGTACAAACTTGATATTCTGTATTATTATTGGTACACACGATGTAGGTTTAAGCACTGACATGAACTTAGAGGATCTTTAAAGTACAAACTTGATATTCTGTATTATTATTGGTACACACGATGTAGGTTTAAGCACTGACATGAACTTAGAGGATCTTTAAAGTACAAACTTGATATTCTGTATTATTATTGGTACACACGATGTAGGTTTAAGCACTGACATGAACTTAGAGGATCTTTAACGTACAAACTTGATATTCTGTATATTGGTGTACACACGATGTAGGTTTAAGCACTGACAGGCATGCACACATGTTATGTGGAAGGTCAGAATGATTGACATCACCAACACACCAGTGACGGGGCCTCCAACTCAGCACTATCTGATTGCAAGTCAGTTTACCAGGCAATACAAAGTACAGGACTGTCACACCGCAAGTCAGACGTTTAATAATGATAATAATAATAATAATGATGATGATAATGATAATAATAATGATAATAATGATAATCATAACAAATAATGATAGTAACAACAAGAACAATAATGATAATAATAATAATAATAATAATAATAATAATAATAATGAAAATAATAATAATATAATAATAATAACAATAATAATGGTAATAATAATAATAATAATATGATATCAATAATAATGACAACAACAACAACAACAATAATAATAATAATATTAATAATAATAATAATAATAATAATAATAATAATAATGATTACAGTATTTATACGAGGCCAAATCTTTACAATTGAAATCAAAGCACACTCACGCACCAGACATATGCATGCCATCGATAAAGACCATCTTACAATTTTTGTTATCATGAAAAAAAAGAGAAAAAAAACTACACAAAACTGAAATGAAGAAGTACTTGCAGAATTCAATGTTTGGAAAAGAAGTGGGCTTTTAAATTGGATTTTAAAGTAGAGAGGGTAGGTGTTGGGTGAAGTAAGCAGTTGTGGAATATGAAACTAGAAACTAGACAGTGCAGTCAGCTACTGCAGTAGAGGTCATGACAGGAAACGTAGAACAGTACTTTGAGTCATGATGTAATGGTACTCTTTGTGTTAGTCTACAGCTTTGTGTCTGTACTCTTTGTGTTAGCCTATGGCTTTGTGTCTGTAATGTTTGTGTTAGTCTACAGCTTTGTGTCTGTAAGTCTACAGCTTTGTGTCTGTACTGTTTGTGTTAGTCTATGGCTTTGTGTGTGTACTGTTTGTGTTGGCCTATGTCTTTGTGTGTGTAATGTTTGTGTTGGCCTATGTCTTTGTGTGTGTAATGTTTGTGTTAGCCTATGGCTTTGTGTGTGTAACGTTTGTGTTAGCCTATGTCTTTGTCTGTGTAATGTTTGTGTTAGCCTATGGCTTTGTCTGTACTCTTTGTGTTAACCTATGGCTTTGTGTGTGTGTAATGTTTGTGCTGGCCTATGTCTTTGTGTGTGTAATGTTTGTGTTGGCCTGTCTTTGTGTGTGTAATGTTTGTGTTAGCCTATGGCTTTGTGTGTGTAACGTTTGTGTTAGCCTATGTCTTTGTGTGTGTAATGTTTGTGTTGGCCTATGTCTTTGTGTGTGTAATGTTTGTGTTGGCCTATGTCTTTGTGTGTGTAATGTTTGTGTTAGCCTATGTCTTTGTGTGTGTAATGTTTGTGTTGGTCTATGTCTTTGTGTGTGTAATGTTTGTGTTAGCCTATATCTTTGTGTGTGTAATGTTTGTGTTGGTCTATGTCTTTGTGTGTGTAATGTTTGTGTTAGCCTATGTCTTTGTGTGTGTAATGTTTGTGTTGGCCTATGTCTTTGTGTGTGTAATGTTTGTGTTAGCCTATGTCTTTGTGTGTGTAATGTTTGTGTTGGTCTATGTCTTTGTGTGTGTAATGTTTGTGTTAGCCTATATCTTTGTGTGTGTAATGTTTGTGTTAGCCTATGTCTTTGTGTGTGTAATGTTTGTGTTGGCCTATGTCTTTGTGTGTGTAATGTTTGTGTTAGTCTATGGCTGTGTGTTGTGTTAGTCTATGGCTGTGTGTTGTGTTAGTCTATGGCTGTGTGTAATATTTGTGTTAGCCTATGGCTGTGTGGAATGTTTCTGTTAGCCCACAGCTGTGTATGTGTAATGTTTGTGTCAGCCAATGACTTTGTGTGTGTAATGTTTGTGTCAGCCAATGACTTTGTGTGTGCAATGTCTGTGATAGCCTATGACTTTGTGTGTGCAATGTCTGTGATAGCCTATGACTTTGTGTGTGCAATGTTTGTGATAGCCTATGACTTTGTGTGTGTAATGTATGTTTCAATCTATGACTTTGTGTGTGCAGTGCTTGTATTAGCCTGTGGCTTTGTTTGTGTAATGTATGTGTTAGCCTATGACTTTGCGTGTGTAATATTTGTGTTAACCTGTGGCTTTGTGTGTGTGATGTTTGTGTTATCTTACAGCTTTGTGTGTGCAATATTTGTGTTAGCCTATGGCTTTGTGTCTGTACTGCTCGTGTTAGCCTTTGGCTTTGTGTCTGTAATATTTGTCTTAATCTATGGCTTTGTGTGTGTAATGTTTGTGTCATCGTACAGCTTTGTGTGTGTAATGTTTGCATTAGCCCATGGCTTTGTGTATACATACCTGAAATGTTTGTGTTAGGCTGTGGCTTTGTGTCTGTAATCTTTGTGTCTGTGTTAGCGTGTGGCTTTGTGTCTGTAATCTTTGATAGATCCACTGGCCTGTTCACTGCCCATCTTAACGTTTCCATCATTCTGGTGGTGTCAGCTTGGTGTTTCATAGGTCCACAGGTCTGTTGGCTGCTCATTTTAATGTTTCCATCATTCTGGTGGTGTCAGCTTACTGTTTCATAGGTCCACTGGCCTGTTGGCTGCCCATCTTAATGTTTCCACCATTCTGGTGGTGTCAGCGTAGTGTTTCATAGGTCCACTGGCCTGTTGGCTGGCCATTTTAATGTTTCCATCATTCTGGAGGTGTCAGCTTACTGTTTGATAGGTCCACTGGCCTGTTGGCTGCCCATCTGAATGTTTCCATCATTCTGGTGGTGTCAGCTTACTGTTTGATAGGTCCACTGGCCTGTTGGCTGGCCATCTTAATGTTTCCATCATTCTGGTGATGTCAGTTTACTGTTTCATAGGTCCACTGGCCTGTTGTCTGGCCATCTGAATGTTTCCATCATTCTGGCGGTGTCAGCTTACTGTTTCATAGGTCCACTGGTCTGTTGGCTGGCCATCTTAATGTTTCTATCATTCTGGTGGTGTCAGCTTGGTGTTTCATAGGTCCACTGGTTTGTTGGCTGGCCATCTGAATGTTTCCATCATTCTGGTGGTGTCAGCTTACTGTTTGATAGGTCCACTGGCCTGTTGGCTGCCCATCTGAATGTTTCCATCATTCTGGTGGTGTCAGCTTACTGTTTGATAGGTCCACTGGCCTGTTGGCTGGCCATCTGAATGTTTCCATCATTCTGGTGGTGTCAGCTTACTGTTTGATAGATCCACTGGCCTGTTGGCTGTCCATCTTAATGTTTCCATCATTCTGGAGGTGTCAGCTTACTGTTTGATAGGTCCACTGGCCTGTTGGCTAGCCATCTTAATGTTTCCATCATTCTGGTGATGTCAGCTTAGTTTTTCATAGGTCCACTGGCCTGTTGGCTGGCCAATTAAATGTTTCCATCATTCTGGTGATGTCAGCTTACTGTTTGATAGGTCCACTGGTCTGTTGGCTGGCCATCTTAATGTTTCTATCATTCTGGTGGTGTCAGCTTGGTGTTTCATAGGTCCACTGGTTTGTTGGCTGGCCATCTGAATGTTTCCATCATTCTGGTGGTGTCAGCTTACTGTTTGATAGGTCCACTGGCCTGTTGGCTGCCCATCTGAATGTTTCCATCATTCTGGTGGTGTCAGCTTACTGTTTGATAGGTCCACTGGCCTGTTGGCTGGCCATCTGAATGTTTCCATCATTCTGGTGGTGTCAGCTTACTGTTTGATAGATCCACTGGCCTGTTGGCTGTCCATCTTAATGTTTCCATCATTCTGGAGGTGTCAGCTTACTGTTTGATAGGTCCACTGGCCTGTTGGCTAGCCATCTTAATGTTTCCATCATTCTGGAGGTGTCAGCTTACTGTTTGATAGGTCCACTGGCCTGCTTTTTTGGCCATCTTAATGTTTCCATCAATAATAATCAAGATGGCGCCGGTCAATGGCGACACGGTTTTGCGCTCCATATGTTTATGCTTGTTTGGACTGTTTTTGTTGTATGGAGTGACTGCTGGAATGCTAACATATGGCAGAGAGGATCTTCTGCACATTCGAACACCAACGAACAGTGAGTGGCAGCCCGACTTTCTCTCCTCTATCCCTTCATTTCTTAGGCCTACTGTCACACGCGGTGGTGTGCCATTTTCAAACCGGCCAGATGACAACCACTCCGCCCAACCAAATCAACGCACCAGGAAGCGAGGAAAACGAGCCGGTGCACTGGTCCGACTTCGCCGACGTGCCAACCGCCCTCCTCTTCCATCCATACTACTCTCCAATGTGCGCTCATTAAAAAACAAGAGTGACGAACTGAGTGCGCTTATCCAAACAAAGCGCGACTTTCAAGACTGTTGTGTGTTGTGTTTCACTGAAACCTGGCTTGATTCTACTATCCCCAACAGCGCAATCCAACCGCCAGGTTTTATAACTTACCGCACGGACAGATCATGCGAACTGACGGGGAAAACAAAGGGGGGAGGTGTATGTGTCATGATTAATGATCGCTGGTGCAGGGACACAGACATTATTTCATCTTTCTGTTCCCCTGATTTAGAATTGCTCGTTGTACGCTGTAGACCTTTTTATTCACCCCGAGAATTTTCATCCATCATCATTGCTGCGGTACATCCACCCACAGGCCCATGCTGATACTGCGATTTCTCAGCTTGCTGACCATATTTCGGCAGCCGAAAACAACAACCCCGACAGTATTGTCATAGCTCTTGGAGATTTTAACCACACCAGCCTTAGGTCAGTTTTGCCCAAATTCCACCAGCACGTGACGTGTACCACCCGCGAAAACAAAACCCTAGATCACTGCTATACAACAATGGCAGGCGCCTATCGTTCTATCACTCGTGCGCCGCTGGGTCGCTCTGACCATGCCATTGTCTTTCTTGTCCCGTTGTATAGACAGCGTGTTAAGTCCATCAAGCCGCAAAAGAAAGAGGTCAGAAAATGGGACGAACAGTCAGTGATGTCACTTCAAGGGTGTCTTGCGTGTAGGGACTGGGCCGTGTTTAAAAACGCCGCGGCTGATTTAGACCAGTACACAGATACTGTCACATCGTACGTTCAGTTCTGTGAGCAAATGTGTATACCGTCGAAAACGGTAACGGTTTTTGGAAACAGCAAACCTTGGTTCAACAGTAACATCCAAGCTAAGTTGAACACAAAAAACGAAGAATATATGATCTATTCAAGAAACCTGAAAGCAGCAAAGGAAAACAACTCAGAACAAAAAGTTGATAAAAAGAAACTAAATCAAGCAAAATACGATCTAGAAAAAGAAATCAGACAAGCTAAATCTAAATTCCGTTTGAAAATAGAACAGCAGTTTTCCTCCAACGACCCTAGGGCTGTGTGGAAAGGTCTCCAAGCTATTACTGAATACAAGAGCAAAGCAAAGCTTGATAACAACGACCCAGCACTCCCTGATCAGCTGAATGATTTTTATGCTAGGTTTGATCGGCTGAACACGACCCCTGTGCCCCAGTTGGACACCCTTGAGATCTGCTCCCCGCCTTTTGTGGTCCAGGAAGCAGATGTCAGGAGTCTGTTCAAACGCCAGAATGCCAAAAAAGCTTGTGGTCCCGATAATGTGTCATCCTCTGTTCTCAAAAACTGTGCTGACGAACTTGCTCCCGTTTTTTCTGATATTTTTAACAGCTCTCTCTCCCTATGTCAAATTCCATCCTGCTTCAAATCGTCAATCATTGTTCCTGTTCCCAAAAAGGCAAAAATCTCTTCATTGAACGACTATAGACCTGTTGCACTAACTTCTGTGGCAATGAAAGTTTTTGAACGTTTCGTCCTACGCTACCTGAAAACTGTGACAGACCCTCTAATGGACCCCTTTCAGTTCGCCTATAGAGCTAACAGATCTGTCGAAGATGCTGTGTCACTGGGCCTTCATTCTGTTCTAGAGCATCTTGAAAACCCAAATACCTATGCTCGTATTCTTTTCGTTGATTTTAGTTCTGCGTTTAATACTATTGTTCCCGCAAAATTGATAGCCAAGCTGACAGACTTAAATGTTGATGTTAGTGTGTGTCGCTGGATTTCTAATTTCCTGACCAACAGGCCCCAGGCAGTGAGAGTAGGAAACAAAATGTCAAAAGAACTTATCTTGAATACAGGTGCCCCTCAAGGATGTGTGTTATCTCCCTTGCTATTTACATTGTTTACCAATGACTTCCGTTCTAACTGCTCATCTGTGACTGTAGTCAAATTCTCTGATGACACCACTATGGAAGGTCTTATATCAAACAGTGATGAGACAATGTACAGGAAAGAGGTTGCGAACATGGTTGACTGGTGTGCTGCAAACAACCTAGAACTTAATGTATCTAAAACTAAAGAAATGATAATCGACTTCCGCAAAAACAAACCAGTACTCCCCCCATTGTCAGTGAAAGGCCAAACAGTTGAACAGGTTAAATCATTTAAATTTCTCGGCCTGCACATCTCTAACAAGGTCACTTGGGATGTAAATACATCAGAAATCTGCAAGAAAGCGCATCAGAGACTGTATTTCCTACGTCAACTTAAAAAGCTTAGATTAACCACGCCAATAATGACACAGTTTTATCGCTCTGTCATTGAGAGTGTACTCACATTCTCAAATACTGTCTGGTATGGGAGTGCGTCCAGTAACAACAAGAAAAGACTCAACAGGGTTGTAAAGACCGCCTCCAAAATTGCAGGATGTGAGCTCCCATCTATCGACAATATCTTTCGGGAGCGTGTGACACGCAAAGCAAGGTCTATTGTATCTGATAAACTGCACCCAGCCAACCCTCTGTTCCAACTTCTTCCTTCCGGCAAAAGATTCCGCAGTATTAAGTGTAAATCCAACCGATTGAAGCACAGCTTTTTCCCCACTGCTGTAAAGATGCTGAATGATTTGTGACACTGTCTTCTTCATCCATTGCTCCTTTTATCTGACACCCCTGCTTCTGCTTTCTACTCTCTTCTTCCCCGGCCCCCCCTCCCCACCACCCTCCCCCCTCCTTAGTTATTCCCTCCTCCTTTCTGAGTGTAAGGGCTTCTCATCTGTTGATGTTTTCTGTCAAGTTATATTTATATCATACTAGCAAATTTCATGTCTTGTTTACAAGCATTATTATCTGTATGATTATATATTGTTTTTGATGCACGGGTGGGTGTGCACGCCCAGGCATGTGTGAGTACCTGAAGTGTTTTTGATCAAGTATTTTTCATATTATGTATTGTTCATGTTGTCACATGTCTTGTATGCATGGCGGGAGTGTGTTACGCAAAACCAAATCAAATTCCTTTGTTAATTCATTGGTTAATAAATAGTCTGAGTCTGAGTCTGAGTCTGAGTCTGATTCTGGTGATGTCAGCTTGGTGTTTGATAGGTCCACTGACCTTTTGGCTGGCCATCTTAATGTTTCCATCATTCTGGTGGTGTCAACTTACTGTTTGATAGGTCCACTGGCCTGTTGGCTGGCCATCTTAATGTTTCCATCATTCTGGTGGTGTCAGCTTACTGTTTGATAGGTCCACTGGCCTGTTGGCTGGCCATCTTAATGTTTCCATCATTCTGGTGGTGTCAGCTTACTGTTTCATAGGTCCACTGGCCTGTTGACTGTCCATCTTAATGTTTCCATCATTCTGGTGGTGTCAGCTTACTGTTTCATAGGTCCACTGGCCTGTTGACTGTCCATCTTAATGTTTCCATCATTCTGGTGGTGTCAGCTTACT
>JAPXFY010000029.1:48442102-48449602 GCA_030674185.1 Monoplex corrugatus
CTACCTATCATTTTCTGCCTTGTTCCTTTGCTTTCTGTCATTTCTTCCTGTCATTTTCTGCCTTGTTCCTTTGCTTTCTGTCATTTCTTCCTGTCATTTTCTGCCTTGTTCCTTTGCTTTCTGTCATTTCTTCCTGTCATTTTCTGCCTTGTTCCTTTGCTTTCTGTCATTTCTTCCTGTCATTTTCTGCCTTGTTCCTTTGCTTTCTGTCATTTCTTCCTGTCATTTTCTGCCTTGTTCCTTTGCTTTCTGTCATTTCTTCCTGTCATTTTCTGCCTTGTTCCTTTGCTTTCTGTCATTTCTTCCTATCATTTTCTGCCTTGTTCCTTTGCTTTCTGTCATTTCTTCCTATCATTTTCTGCCTTGTTCCTTTGCTTTCTGTCATTTCTTCCTATCATTTTCTGCCTTGTTCCTTTGCTTTCTGTCATTTCTACCTATCATTTTCTGCCTTGTTCCTTTGCTTTCTGTCATTTCTTCCTATCATTTTCTGCCTTGTTCCTTTGCTTTCTGTCATTTCTTCCTATCATTTTCTGCCTTGTTCCTTTGCTTTCTGTCATTTCTTCCTGTCATTTTCTGCCTTGTTCCTTTGCTTTCTGTCATTTCTTCCTGTCATTTTCTGCCTTGTTCCTTTGCTTTCTGTCATTTCTTCCTATCATTTTCTGCCTTGTTCCTTTGCTTTCTGTCATTTCTTCCTATCATTTTCTGCCTTGTTCCTTTGCTTTCTGTCATTTCTTCCTATCATTTTCTGCCTTGTTCCTTTGCTTTCTGTCATTTCTTCCTGTCATTTTCTGCCTTGCTGGTCCATTCACCTGTGTCTTCGAAAAGTCTTAAGAACTTTCTCTTTGGGTTGATTATTTGGTACATGTCTTAAGTGCTGTTTTTTGTTTTGTTGTTGTTGTTTGCTCTGGGGATATTACTTATGAGGAAGGAATTTTTGATAATGGGAATTCATGCTCGTTTTTATGTTTTAGTGTCCTTAGTTATGTTTAAATTTGTAATCAGGTATGTTTTTTAAATCCCCTGTGTGATAAATTGGACAGAGTAGTCAACGCCAGGGGCATCTCCTTAGATTATGTGTGCGAATGCATTGATATGTGTACATAAATTTTCTTTTTCTTTTTTCCTGTTGAAAGTATTGTGTATGTTTTGAAACTGTTATAGCCCTGATATGGCTCTACGCAGTCGGCTGGGCTTAAAACAAAAGGAACAGCTGATCAGACCTGTTATTTATGCTATTGCAACTAAACAAACGTGCAGTGTATCCACAGATATCAAAGCATGCAAGCATGCACGTGCGACCCACACCCACACCCACACCCACATCCACACTCACAGCCACACCCACACTCACAACCACACACTCAACGACATGAAACATTTTTTTTTAATATTTGTACAAACTAAATCCCTTTATATATAGAATAGTGCTATGCTTCTGCCAAGACATGTAAATGATGATTTATCGTTTGTGACAAATATTTCAAATTATTCGTCAAAGAAGTCAGCATTTCTATCATTGCTCAAGCTGAAATTTTCTATATTTCAAAACTTCAAAGACCAATTTGCCTCACTATCTGCACCCAATAAGGAAAAGACTACGTTGGTATTTTTTTGGAGAGAATATTGCAAAATTATGTTCTGCTTGGTATGAATAACAGCGAAAGCGACACACTAGAAAAGGCAATGTATTTTAATCTTTCTGCCATTTTAGCCAAATGGCACACTACATTATTTTCTGTTGAAAAACACCACCCACAGTGTTTATTTTAAAACAGTTATTCACAAAGTTTTCTTTGGATGCAAGGTGACAGTGACTTTGAGCAGTTGAAGATATGGACTCTCGTCTGAACAGTTACAAATTTCAACTGAAACTTTCTCAGCTCTTTGTTATCTGACATGTTTGATTTTTTGGCAGAGTCACTGCACAGCATGTAAACAATAATGTTGTTGTTCCAGAGCGGTCAGTCCATATCAATGAACCTACTTTTATCTTTATTAATAGTATTATTATTATTATTATTATTATTAATATTATTATTATTATTATTATTATTGTTATTGTTATTCTTATTCTTATTATTATTCTTATTATTATCATCTTTGTTATTCTTATTGTTATTGTTATTATTATTATCGTTATTATTATCATTGTCGTTGTTGTTGTCATTATTCTTGCACTATCATTATTAGCGTGCTAGCAACTAGCTAATCTAGCTAGTGGTGAGTGTGCTGTCAGCTATGTACTGTAGTGGTGAGTGTGCTGTCAGCTATGTACTGTAGTGGTGAGTGTGTTGTCAACTAGCTAATGTAGTGGTGAGTGTGCTGTCAGCTATGTACTGTAGTGGTGAGTGTGTTGTCAACTACCTAATGTAGTGGTGAGTGTGCTGTCAACTAACTAATGTAGTGGTGAGTGTGTTGTCAACTAACTAATGTAGTGGTGAGTGTGTTGTCAACTAGCTAATGTAGTGGTGAGTGTGCTGTCAACTAGCTAATGTAGTGGTGAGTGTGCTGTCAACTAATGTAGTGGTGAGTGTGCTGTCAACTAACTAATGTAGTGGTGAGTGTGCTGTAACTAACTAATGTAGTGGTGAGTGTGCTGTCAACTAATGTAGTGGTGAGTGTGCTGTCAACTAACTAATGTAGTGGTGAGTGTGCTGTCAACTAAATAATGTAGTGGTGAGTGTGCTGTCAACTAACTAATGTTAGTAGTGAGTGTTGTGATTGTCAACTAACTAATGTAGGTGGTGAGTGTGCTGTCAACTAACTAATGTAGTGGTCAGTGTGCTGTCAACTAACTAATGTAGTGGTGAGTGTGCTGTCAACTAATGTAGTGGTGAGTGTGCTGTCAACTAACTAATGTAGTGGTGAGTGTGCTGTCAACTTAATGTAGTGGTGAGTGTGCTGTCAACTAACTAATGTAGTGGTGAGTGTGCTGTCAACTAACTAATGTAGTGGTGAGTGTGCTGTCAACTAATGTAGTGGTGAGTGTGCTGTCAACTAACTAATGTAGTGGTGAGTGTGCTGTCCAACTAATGTATGTGGTGGTGGTGCTGTCACTAACTAATCTAGTGGTGAGGTGCTATCAACTAACTAATGTAGTGGTGAGTGTGCTGTCAACTAACTAATGTAGTGGTGAGTGTGCTGTCAACTACTAAAGTAGTGGTGAGTGTGCTGTCAACTAACTAATGTAGTGGTGAGTGTGTTGTCAACTAACTAATTAGTGGTGAGAGTGCTGTCAACTAGCTAATGTAGTGGTGAGTGTGCTGTCAACTAGCTAATGTAGTGGTGAGTGTGCTGTCAACTAACTAATGTAGTGGTGAGTGTGCTGTCAACTAACTAATGTAGTGGTGAGTGTTGTTGTCAACTAACTAATGTAGTGGTGAGTGTGCTGTCAACTAGCTAATGTAGTGGTGAGTGTGCTGTCAACTAACTAATGTAGTGGTGAGTGTGTTGTCAACTAACTAATGTAGTGGTGAGTGTGCTGTCAACTAGCTAATGTAGTGGTGAGTGTGTTGTCAACTAGCTAATGTAGTGGTGAGTGTGTTGTCAACTAACTAATGTAGTGGTGAGTGTGCTGTCAACTAGCTAATGTAGTGGTGAGTGTGTTGTCAACTAGCTAATGTAGTGGTGAGTGTGTTGTCAACTAACTAATGTAGTGGTGAGTGTGCTGTCAACTAACTAATGTAGTGGTGAGTGTGTTGTCAACTACTAATGTAGTGGTGAGTGTGCTGTCAACTAGCTAATGTAGTGGTGAGTGTGCTGTCAACTAACTAATGTAGTGGTGAGTGTGCTGTCAACTAATGTAGTGGTGAGTGTGCTGTCAACTAACTAATGTAGTGGTGAGTGTGCTGTCAACTAACTAATGTAGTGTTTGTATGTTGGGGGTGTGCTGTCAACTAACTAATGTAGTGGTGAGTGTGCTGTCAACTAACTAATGTAGTGGTGAGTGTGCTGTCAACTAACTAATGTAGTGGTGAGTGTGCTGTCAAACTAATGTAGTGGTGAGTGTGCTGTCAACTAACTAATGTAGTGGTGAGTGTGCTGTCAACTAACTAATGTAGTGGTGAGTGTGCTGTCAACTAACTAATGTAGTGGTGAGTGTGCTGTCAACTAACTAATGTAGTGGTGAGTGTGCTGTCAACTAACTAATGTAGTGGTGAGAGTGCTGTCAACTAACTAATGTAGTGGTGAGTGTGCTGTCAACGAACTAATGTAGTGGTGAGAGTGCTGTCAACTAACTAATGTAGTGGTGAGAGTGCTGTCAACTAACTAATGTAGTGGTGAGAGTTGGCTGTCAACTAACTAATGTAGTGGTGAGTGTGCTGTCAACTAATGTAGTGGTGAGTGTGCTGTCAACTAACTAATGTAGTGGTGAGTGTGTTGTCAACTAACTAATGTAGTGGTGAGTGTGCTGTCAACTAACTAATATGTAGTGGTGATGTTGTGGCTGTCAACTAACTAATGTAGTGGTGAGTGTGCTGTCAACTAACTAATGTAGTGGTGAGTGTGCTGTCAACTAATGTAGTGGTGAGTGTGCTGTCAACTAACTAATGTAGTGGTGAGTGTGCTGTCAACTAACTAATGTAGTGGTGAGTGTGCTGTCAACTAACTAATGTAGTGGTGAGTGTGCTGTCAACTAACTAATGTAGTGGTGAGTGTGCTGTCAACTAACTAATGTAGTGGTGAGAGTGCTGTCAACTAACTAATGTAGTGGTGAGTGTGCTGTCAACTAATAATGTAGTGGTGAGTGTGCTGTCAACTAACTAATGTAGTGGTGAGTGTGCTGTCAACTAACTAATGTAGTGGTGAGGTGCTGTCAACTAACTAATGTAGTGGTGAGTGTGCTGTCAACTAACTAATGTAGTGGTGAGTGTGCTGTCAACTAACTAATGTAGTGGTGAGTGTGCTGTCAACTAACTAATGTAGTGGTGAGTGTGCTGTCAACTACTAATGTAGTGGTGAGTGTGCTGTCAACTAACTAATGTAGTGGTGAGAGTGCTGTCAACTAACTAATGTAGTGGTGAGTGTGCTGTCAACAAACTAATGTAGTGGTGAGTGTGCTGTCAACTAACTAATGTAGTGGTGAGTGTGTTTGTCAACTAACTAATGTAGTGGTGAGTGACTGTAGCTGATGGTACCAACTAACTAATGTAGTGGTGAGTGTGCTGTCAACTAACTAATGTAGTGGTGAGTGTGCTGTCAACTAACTAATGTAGTGGTGAGTGTGCTGTCAACTAACTAATGTAGTGGTGAGTGTGCTGTCAACTAACTAATGTAGTGGTGAGTGTGTTGTCAACTAACTAATGTAGTGGTGAGTGTGCTGTCAACTAACTATGTAGTGGTGAGTGCTGTCAACTAACTAATGTAGTGGTGAGTGTGCTGTCAACTGACTAATGTAGTGGTGAGTGCTGTCAACTAACTATGTAGTGGTGAGTGTGCTGTCAACTAACTTTAGTGGTGAGTAGTGCTGTCACTAATGACTGTAGTGGTGAGTGATGCTGTCAACTAACTAATGTAGTGGTGAGTGTGCTGTCAACTGACTAATGTAGTGGTGAGAGTTGCTGTCAACTAATTTAATGTTAAGTGCTGTCATTTGTGATGTGTCAACTAACTAATGTAGTGGTGAGTGTGCTATCAACTAACTAATGTAGTGGTGAGTGTGCTATCAACTAGCTAATGTAGTGGTGAGTGTGTTGTCAACTAACTAATGTAGTGGTGAGTGTGAAATTAGTGTGATGTCATCACTAACTAATGTAGTGGTGAGTGTGCTATCAACTACTAATGTAGTGGTGAGTGTGTTGTCAACTAACTAATGTAGTGGTGAGTGTGTTGTCAACTAACTAATGTAGTGGTGAGTGTGCTATCAACAAATAATGTAGTGGTGAGAGTGTTGTCAACTAACTAATGTAGTGGTGAGAGTGTGTATCAACTAACTAATGTAGTGGTGGAGTGCTGTCAACTAACTAATGTAGTGGTGAGAGTGCTGTCAACTAACTATTAGTGGTGAGTGTGCTTGTCAACTAACTATTAGTGGTGAGAGTGCTGTCAACTAACTAATGTAGTGGTGAGTGTGCTGTCAACTAACTATGTAGTGGTGAGTGTGCTATCAACTACTATCTAGTGGTGAGTGTGTTGTCAACTAACTAATGTAGTGGTGAGTGTGCTTGTCAACTAACTAATGTAGTGGTGAGTGTGCTGTCAACTAACTAATGTAGTGGTGAGTGTGTTGTCAAACTAATGTAGTGGTAGTGTGTTGTCAACTAACTAATGTAGTGGTGAGTGTGCTGTCAACTAACTAATGTAGTGGTGAGTGTGTTTGTGTGTCATGTGCTGAACTAATTAGGGGTGAGTGTGCTGTCAACTAACTAATGTAGTGGTGAGTGTGCTGTCAACTAACTAATGTAGGGTGAGTGTGTTGTCAACTACTAATGTAGTGGTGAGTGTGCTGTCAACTAACTAATGTAGTGGTGAGTGTGTTGTCAACTAACTAATGTAGGGTGAGTGTGCTGTCAACTAACTAATGTAGTGGTGAGTGTGCTGTCAACTAACTAATGTAGGGGTGAGTGTGCTGTCAACTAACTAATGTAGTGGTGAGTGTGCTGTCAACTAACTAATGTAGTGGTGAGTGTGCTGTCAACTAACTAATGTAGTGGTGAGTGTGCTTGTCAACTACTAATGTAGTGGTGAGTGTGCTGTCAACTAACTAATGTAGTGGTGAGTGTGTTGTCAACTAACTAATGTAGTGGTGAGTGTGCTGTCAACTAACTAATGTGTGAGGGTTGATACTGAGTGTGATGTGCTGTCAACTAACTAATGTAGGTGAGTGTGTCATGTGTGTGCTGTCAACTAACTAATGTAGTGGTGAGTGTGCTGTCAACTAACTAATGTAGTGGTGAGTGTGCTGTCAACTAACTAATGTAGGGGTGAGTGTGCTGTCAACTAACTAATGTAGTGGTCAGTGTGTTGTCAACTAACTAATGTAGGGGTGAGTGTGCTGTCAACTAACTAATGTAGTGGTGAGTGTGCTGTCAACTAACTAATGTAGTGGTGAGTGTGCTGTCAACTAACTAATGTACTGGTGAGTGTGCTGTCAACTAACTAATGTAGTGGTCAGTGTGCTGTCAACTAACTAATGTAGTGGTCAGTGTGCTGTCAACTAACTAATGTAGTGGTCAGTGTGCTGTCAACTGACTAATGTAGTGGTGAGTGTGTTGTCAACTAATGTAGTGGTGAGTGTGCTGTCAACTAACTAATGTAGTGGTCAGTGTGCTGTCAACTGACTAATGTAGTGGTGAGTGTGCTGTCAACTGACTAATGTAGTGGTGAGTGTGCTGTCAACTAATGTAGTGGTGAGTGTGCTGTCAACTAACTAATGTAGTGGTGAGTGTACTGTCAACTAACTAATGTAGTGGTGAGTGTGCTGTCAACTAACTAATGTAGTGGTGAGTGTGCTGTCAACTAACTAATGTAGTGGTGAGTGTGTTGTCAACTAACTAATGT
>JAPXFY010000029.1:48457102-48469602 GCA_030674185.1 Monoplex corrugatus
TTTATATGACCTCTACCTGTGTCTGTTTATTATATACATATGACCTCTACCTGTGTCTATTTATTATATACATATGACCTCTACCTGTGTCTGTTATTTTGTTTATATGACCTCTACCTGTGTCTGTTTATTTTATTTATATGACCTCTACCTGTGTCTGTTTATTTTATTTATATGACCTCTACCTGTGTCTGTTTATTTTATTCATATGACCTCTACCTGTGTCTATTTGTTTTATTTATATGACCTCTACCTGTGTCTATTTGTTTTATTTATATGACCTCTACCTGTGTCTATTTGTTTTATTTATATGACCTCGACCTGTATCTATGTATTTTATCTATATGACCTCTCCCTGTGTCTATTTATTTTATTTATATGACCTCTACCTGTGTCTATTTATTTTATTTGATATGAGATCTACCTGTGTCAATTTTATTTATATGACCTCTACCTGTGTCTATTTATTTTATTTGTATGAGATCTACCTGTGTCAATTTTATTTATATGACCTCTACCTGTGTCTATTTATTTTATTTGTATGAGATCTACCTGTGTCAATTTTATTTATATGACCTCTACCTGTGTCTATTTATTTTATTTGTATGAGATCTACCTGTGTCAATTTTATTTATATGACCTCTACCTGTGTCTATTTATTTTATTTGTATGAGATCTACCTGTGTCAATTTTATTTATATGACCTCTACCTGTGTCTATTTATTTTATTTGTATGAGATCTACCTGTGTCAATTTTATTTATATGACCTCTACCTGTGTCTATTTATTTTATTTGTATGAGATCTACCTGTGTCAATTTTTATTTATATGACCTCTACCTGTGTCTATTTATTTTATTTGTATGAGATCTACCTGTGTCAATTTTATTTATATGACCTCTACCTGTGTCTATTTATTTTATTTGTATGAGATCTACCTGTGTCAATTTTATTTATATGACCTCTACCTGTGTCTATTTATTTTATTTGTATGAGATCTACCTGTGTCAATTTTATTTATATGACCTCTACCTGTGTCTATTTATTTTATTTGTATGAGATCTACCTGTGTCAATTTTATTTATATGACCTCTACCTGTGTCTATTTATTTTATTTGTATGAGATCTACCTGTGTCAATTTTATTTATATGACCTCTACCTGTGTCTATTTATTTTATTTGTATGAGATCTACCTGTGTCAATTTTATTTATATGACCTCTACCTGTGTCTATTTATTTTATTTGTATGAGATCTACCTGTGTCAATTTTATTTATTGACCTCTACCTGTGTCTATTTATTTTATTTGTATGAGATCTACCTGTGTCAATTTTATTTATATGACCTCTACCTGTGTCTATTTATTTTATTTGTATGAGATCTACCTGTGTCAATTTTATTTATATGACCTCTACCTGTGTCTATTTATTTTGTTTATATGACCTACCTGTGTTTATTTTATTTATATGACCTCTACCTGTGTCTATTTATTTTGTTTATATGACCTACCTGTGTTTATTTTATTTATATGACCTCTGCCTGTGCGTATTTATTTTATTTATATGACCTCTGCCTGTGCGTATTTATTTTATTTATATGACCTCTACCGGTGTGTTTATTTCATTTATATGACCAACCTGTGTCTATTTATTTTGTTTATATGAACTTTACCTGTGTCTGTTTATTTTATTTGAATATTCATGTTTATGTTTGGTTTTGTTGTCCAGTTTTGCTGGGATATTTCATTCTTTGTTTGTTATTCATTTATTTGTTTATTTATTTATTCATTTATTTATTTATATATTTATTTAATGTTCTACCCATTTTGATCTGTATATATTTCGTTGGCATTTCATTTGGTGTTAATTACTGATTGTTTTTCTTTACAAAGTTTATTCTGCGTTCATATTTAACTTCACTTGTTTGTTTGTTTGTTTGTTTGTTTTTTCAATTCCCATGTTATGTTGTTTTTTCCTTGTTAAATTTAAATATTACTTTTTCAGTATGGAAAATTTTCGTATTAATACGATAGACTTTGCTCAATGGGTTAGATTTAATGTACTGTTTGACTTTATTTCACTCTTTGTCGTTTCATAGTAAAGAGATTTAAGATTTGTTATACAGCATTTGGTAGTGTTATTTCTCTTGTCTCAGGACTCAAACACTTGTCTCCCCTGGCTTGTTATAAGAGTCATTAGCTCTCCAAACATTATGCGAGAGCCAAGTGGTTAAGACATCCGTCACAAGGGTGACTTTGCTCTGAAAAACCTGACCACTTAGGATGCGTGTGTTCGATTCAAGGTCAAAGACAAATTTCAGTTTAAATAAAATGGCGACATCAGAGGGGCATACAGGAGTCATGACTTGGATGAGGCCCGGCCCCCTTAGAGTCAGGAGTTAAGGGCCAAAACACTTGGTCGACTGGGTTTCTCCTCTGAGGACCGTCTGCTGTCCAGTTCTCCCCAGAGTTTTCCCCCTACTTTGCGAAACATGTTTAGCACCTTTGCTTAAGCAAACCACTGTTCGTTCCCCTGTCAAACTGATCTCTTTTCCCCTGTTTTAATACGTATCGTACACCGATAGGGCGATGTGTTTGACTTTGTGGCGGTTGGGCAGGGATGGCGTGGGTTCTTTTTATTTTTCTTTCTTTCCTTTTCTTTTCTCGTTTATTTATATGTTGGTTGGTGTTGTCACTGTAGGTTCCACACCATAGGCAACCAGACAGAAAAAAAATCACATCTATTACATCTAACACCTCCCCTCACGCTCACCACAACCACCATCGCCTCCTTTCACTTAGTTCTAGAATTATAAGTACTGAGCAAAGTAGGATTTATTTAAATCACATTTTTTACAGTCTCACAAAACGAGAAATCACCCAGAAAAGACGAACGTGGAGGCTGAAGGGGATGCTTTCCATAAATGATGTTGAAACTAAGTCTCACAACTTTTATACAGTGAAAAGAGAAGCTATTTGAACATTTAGTGTAATGTTTGTAAACACTGGTCTTTCCAGTGTTTACAAAGACCAGTGTTTACAAAGACCAGTGTTTACAAAGACCAGTGTTTACAAATATTACACTAAATGTTCAAATAGCTTCTCTTTCACTGGAGGGAAAGAGAACACCAGGTAGACACAGGGAGAAAACATTGGACGGTCTTGCAGGGTGGCTGAGGACAGAGAGGGTGGAAGATGTGCTTGCGGCGACAAGGGATAGATGCAAATGGAGGGCCATGATCGCCAACGCCATGCAGCAGGGCACATGATGATGATGATAATGATGATGATGATGATGATGATGACTTGTCTTTCTGATACAACTCTGTTTATGTACAGAAAATGTTAGGACACTGTTCTTTACACAGTCGGTTATATTATTATCTTTAACACATTTTTGTGCTCAGACATATTCTTTCTTTCTTTCTTTCTTTCTCTCTCTATTTCTCTTTCTGTCTCTGTGTCTGTGTCTGTGTCTCTCTCTCTTTTTCTCTGTCTTTCTCCGTCTCTCTCTCTTTCTCTGTCTGTCTCTCTCTTTCTCTCTCTCTCTCTTTCTCTGTCCTTCTCTTCCTGTCTCTCTCTTTCTCTCTCCCTCTTTCTATTTCTCTCTCTCCCCCTCTCTCTCTTTCTCACTGTCTCTGTCTGTCTGTCTGTCTGTCTCTCTGTCTGTGTCTCTGTCTCTGTCTGTCTGTCTGTCTCTCTCTCTCTGTCTGTCTCCCTGTCTCTTTCTTTGTTCGAAAACCTAATACAATGTAAGCTCATATCTAATACCATTCACTTACACACACACACACACACACACACACACACACACACACACACACACACACACACACACACACACACACACACACTCACACACACACTCACTCACACACACACACACACACACACACACACACACACACACACACACACACACACACACACACACACACATACAAAAAAACAAACAAAAACAGTGTTCTATTTTATCCTAGAGTCTAAACTCCCAGGGATGCTATTTTATGCTAGAGACAAAATTGCAAGTGGGACAGAAAACATGAAGTAGAAGAATCAATTCATGAAAACGTAGCAAACCGTCACAGAATCCACATGTTGGACCTGTATCCAGATGTTACGGAACTTTGGAAGTCAGTGGAAGAGGTCAGATCCTTCCACGCCTCCACAGACTGACGATGAGGTGCTGCTGACCCGGTGTCTGTGCAAGGAAGAGTTCCCCCGTCAGTTCGGGTACCAGGAACCCGAAGAGCAAGAACATGCTGGCCCGAACCTGCGTAAATGGTGGCGTCGTTTTGCTGGTGCTGTCAGCCATTCTAGTGTCCCACTGTCCAGTGAAGATTATGAGAAATTGGTGGCGGCGTAAGTGTTTGTCTATCTGTCTGTTTGTCTGTTTGTCTGTCTGTCTCTCTGTTTGTCTGTCTCTCTGTTTGTCTGTCTCTCTGTTTGTCTCTACGTCTGTCTATCTGTATCTTTGTATGTCTCTGTCCGTCTATGTCTGTCTGTCTCTGTCTGTCTGTTTGTCTGCCTGTCTGTCTGTCTTTCTGTCTGTCTGTTTGTCTCTATGTTTGTCTGTCTCTGTTTGTCTGTCTGTCTGTAACTTTGTATGTCTGTGTCTCTGTCTGTCTCTTCCTGTACATGTGCATGCTCGTGTGTGTGTGTGTGTGTGTGTGTGTGTGTGTGTGTGTGTGTGTGTGTGTGTGTGTGTGAGTGTGTGTGTGTGTGTGTGTGTGTGTGTTTTGTGGGTGTGTGTGTGTGTGTGTGTGTGTGTGTGTGAGTGTGTGTGTGTGTGTGTGTGTGTTTTTGTGGGTGTGTGTGTGTGTGTGTGTGTGTGTGTGTGTGTGTGTGTGTGTGTGTGTGTGTTTTTGTGGGTGTTTTTTTTTTTTCGCATTTTAATGCGTACGTTTAGATTGCGTGCGCGTGTGTGTGCGTTGTGTATCTGTGTGTGTATCTGTGTGTGTATCTGTGTGTGTATCTGTGTGTGTATCTGTGTGTGTATCTGTGTGTGTATCTGTGTGTGTATCTGTGTGTGTATCTGTGTGTGTATCTGTGTGTGTGTCTGTGTGTGTGTTTGTGTGTGGTATCTGTGTGTGTATCTGTGTGTGTATCTGTGTGTGTATCTGTGTGTGTATCTGTGTGTGTATCTGTGTGTGTATCTGTGTGTGTGTTTGTGTGTGTATCTGTGTGTGTATCTGTGTGTGTATCTGTGTGTGTATCTGTGTGTGTGTCTGTGTGTGTATCTGTGTGTGTATCTGTGTGTGTTTGTGTGTGTATCTGTGTGTGTATCTGTGTGTGTATCTGTGTGTGTATCTGTGTGTGTGTCTGTGTGTGTATCTGTGTGTGTATCTGTGTGTGTATCTGTGTGTGTATCTGTGTGTATGTATCTGTGTGTGTATCTGTGTGTGTATCTGTGTGTGTGTCTGTGTGTGTGTTTGTGTGTGTATCTGTGTGTGTATCTGTGTGTGTATCTGTGTGTGTATCTGTGTGTGTGTATCTGTGTGTGTATCTGTGTGTGTGTCTGTGTGTGTGTCTGTGTGTGTATCTGTGTGTGTATCTGTGTGTGTATCTGTGTGTGTATCTGTGTGTGTATCTGTGTGTGTGTATCTGTGTGTGTATCTGTGTGTGTATCTGTGTGTGTATCTGTGTGTGTGTCTGTGTGTGTGTTTGTGTGTGTATCTGTGTGTGTATCTGTGTGTGTATCTGTGTGTGTGTATCTGTGTGTGTATCTGTGTGTGTATCTGTGTGTGTGTCTGTGTGTGTGTCTGTGTGTGTATCTGTGTGTGTATCTGTGTGTGTATCTGTGTGTGTATCTGTGTGTGTGTATCTGTGTGTGTATCTGTGTGTGTATCTGTGTGTGTGTCTGTGTGTGTGTTTGTGTGTGTATTTGTGTGTGTATCTGTGTGTGTATCTGTGTGTGTATCTGTGTGTGTGTGTCTGTGTGTGTATCTGTGTGTGTATCTGTGTGTGTATCTGTGTGTGTATCTGTGTGTGTATCTGTGTGTGTATCTGTGTGTGTATCTGTGTGTGTATCTGTGTGTGTATCTGTGTGTGTATCTGTGTGTGTGTGTCTGTGTTGTATCTGTGTGTGTGTGTTTGTGTGTGTATCTGTGTGTGTATCTGTGTGTGTATCTGTGTGTGTATCTGTGTGTGTATCTGTGTGTGTGTCTGTGTGTGTATCTGTGTGTGTGTCTGTGTGTGTATCTGTGTGTGTATCTGTGTGTGTGTGTTTGTGTGTGTATCTGTGTGTGTATCTGTGTGTGTATCTGTGTGTGTGTTTGTGTGTGTATCTGTGTGTGTATCTGTTGTGTGTATCTGTGTGTGTGTTTGTGTGTGTGTTTGTGTGTTGTATCTGTGTGTGTTTGTGTGTGTGTATCTGTGTGTGTATCTGTGTGTGTTTTGTGTGTGTTTGTGTGTGTATCTGTGTGTGTATCTGTGTGTGTATCTGTGTGTGTATCTGTGTGTGTATCTGTGTGTGTATCTGTGTGTGTGTTGTGTGTGTATCTGTGTGTGTATCTGTGTGTGTATCTGTGTGTGTATCTGTGTGTGTGTTTGTGTGTGTATCTGTGTGTGTATCTGTGTGTGTATCTGTGTGTGTATCTGTGTGTGTGTTTGTGTGTGTATCTGTGTGTGTATCTGTGTGTGTATCTGTGTGTGTTTTGTGTGTGTATCTGTGTGTGTATCTGTGTGTGTATCTGTGTGTGTGTTTGTGTGTGTATCTGTGTGTGTATCTGTGTGTGTATCTGTGTGTGTATCTGTGTGTGTGTTTGTGTGTGTATCTGTGTGTGTATCTGTGTGTGTATCTGTGTGTGTATCTGTGTGTGTTTTGTGTGTGTATCTGTGTGTGTATCTGTGTGTGTATCTGTGTGTGTATCTGTGTGTGTGTTTGTGTGTGTATCTGTGTGTGTATCTGTGTGTGTATCTGTGTGTGTGTTTGTGTGTGTATCTGTGTGTGTATCTGTGTGTGTATCTGTGTGTGTATCTGTGTGTGTGTTTGTGTGTGTATCTGTGTGTGTATCTGTGTGTGTTTGTGTGTGTATGTTGTGTGTGTGGTATCTGTGTGTGTATCTGTGTTGTGTATTGTGTGTGTATTGTGTGTGTGTTTGTGTGTGTATTTGTGTGTGTATTTTGTGTGTGTGTGTGATTTGTGTGTGTATTGTGTGTGTGTTTGTGTGTGTATTTGTGTGTGTGTTTGTTGTGTGTTTTGTGTGTGTATTGTGTGTGTGTTTTATGTGTGTTTTATGTGTGTGTGTTTTGTGTGTGTGTATTTGTGTGTGTGTTTTGTGTGTGTATTTGTGTGTGTGTTTTGTGTGTGTATTTGTGTGTGTATTTGTGTGTGTGTTTTATGTGTGTGTGTTTTATGTGTGTGTGTTTTATGTGTGTGTGTATTTGTGTGTGTGTTTTATGTGTGTGTTTTATGTGTGTGGGTTTTATGTGTGTGTGTATTGTGTGTGTATTTGTGTGTGTGTTTTATGTGTGTTGTTTTATGTGTGTGTGTTTTATGTGTGTGTTGTATTATGTGTGTGTGTTTTATGTGTGTGTGTTTTATGTGTGTTTGTGTGTTTATGTGTGTGTGTTTTATGTGTGTGTGTTTTATGTGTGGTGTGTTTATGTGTGTGTGTATTTGTGTGTGTGTTTTATGTGTGTGTGTTTTGTGTGTGTTTTATGTGATTGGTGTGTTTTATGTGTGTGTGTTTTGTGTGTGTTTGTGTGTTGTTATTGTGTTGTTTATGTGTGGTGTTTATGTGTGTGTGTATTTGTGTGTGTGTGTATTTGTGTGTGTGTGTATTTGTGTGTGTGTTTATGTGTGTGTGTTTTATGTGGGTGATTGTGTGGTGTGTATTTATGTGGGTGTATATGTGTGTGTTTTTATGTTGTGTGTTTTATGTGTGTGTGTTTTATGTGTGTGTGTATTATGTTGTGTGTTTTATGTGTGTGTGACTGTGGTGTATTTGTGGTGTGTTTTATGTGTGTGTTATGTGTATTGTATGTATGTATGAAAAGCTAGAGAGAAAGAAAGAGAAAACGACAGAAAGACAAACAGACCGAAAGAGAAAGATAAAGAGAGGGAGAAATGGGGGATAGATATAGAAAGGTAGAGAGTGAAAAAAGAAAGAGAGAGAGATGAGTGAGAAAGAAAGACGAAGAGAGAGAGATGAGTGAGAAAGAAAGACGAAGAGAGAGAGATGAGTGAGAAAGAAAGACGAAGAGAGAGAGACAGACAGACAGACAGAGAGTGAAAAGAGAAAGAGAGAGAGATGAGTGAGAAAGAAAGACGAAGAGAGAGAGACAGACAGACAGACAGAGAGTGAAAAGAGAAAGAGAGAGAGATGAGTGAGAAAGAAAGACGAAGAGAGAGAGACAGACAGACAGACAGAGAGTGAAAAGAGAAAAGAGAGAGAGATGAGTGAGAAAGAAAGACGAAGAGAGAGAGACAGACAGACAGACAGAGAGTGAAAAGAGAAAGAGAGAGAGATGAGTGAGAAAGAAAGACGAAGAGAGAGAGACAGACAGACAGACAGAGAATGAAAAGAGAAAGAGAGAGAGATGAGTGAGAAAGAAAGACGAAGAGAGAGAGACAGACAGACAGACAGAGAATGAAAAGAGAAAGAGAGAGAGATGAGTGAGAAAGAAAGACGAAGAGAGAGAGACAGACAGACAGACAGAGAGTGAAAGAAGAAAGAGAAAACAGAAAAAAAATGAGAAAGACAGAGAGAGACACAGAGAGAGAGAGAGAGAGAGAGAGAGAGAGAGAGAGAGAGAGAGAGAGAGAATGCCCTCGTTACAGTTGTAACTACCAGGCGCATACTGCAACAGTGACTACAATCCTGTAGTGGGAACATTTAGGTTGAAATTAAGGAGAAGGAAACAGACCAAAGGCAACATCAAACTAAACCTTGGATTCTTAAAGACAGATGAAGTGATAGGTAAAAATCTTAATGTACATGTTCAAAACAAATTCAGTGCTCTGGAAGACGTTGGTGACAGTGAGGAACAATGGACAAAGTTGAGAAGTTCTATAAATGAAGCTTGTGAAGAAATCCTTGAAGTAGATAGAAAAGCAAAACAGAACTGGATGACCAAAGAAATTTTAGGCTTGATGGAGGAACGGAGGAAGGCAAAGTGAAACGAGGAGATATACAGGAAGATAAACAAAGAAATCAGGAATACGTGCAATGAAGCTAAGGAAGCTTGGCTGAAAACAAAAATGCAAAGAATAGAAGACCGACACAAAACGGATTCTCAAGGTATGCACAGACGAATTGAAGAAATTGTCCACAGGAAAAATACATGCACATCAACTGGTTGCTTGAAATCGAAAGATGGTCCGCTTCTCATGGAAAAATATTAGACAGATGGGGAGAGTACATTAAAGACCTTTTTGAAGATGACAGAAACGAAGAATACATTATAAGAAAGAACCTTGAAGGACCACCCATAATGTAAGATGAAGTTAGAGCAGCATTGATAAAAGTGAAACCAGGAAAAGACCCAGGACCAGACAACATTACTACAGAGATGATTGAAGCCCTGGAGGAATTTGGTATTCAAAACATGACAATCCTCCTAAATGAAATTTACGACACTGGCAAAAACCCCAAAGATAAGTCAAAATCAATCAATTTTCATTGCACTTCCAAAGAAGACAGGGGCTATAGAATGCGAACTCCATCGCACAATCAGTTTGATGAGTCATGTAACAAAAATCCTATTAAGAATAATCACGATGAGGACAAGGAATAGAAGCAAAAGAGAAATAGCAGATGAACAGTGTGGATTTCCTAAGGATTATCAAAGAGAGGTCAATCAAGATGAACAAGGATTTATATTTATGCTTTGTTGATAATACCAAGGCTTTCGATCGGGTAAGACATGAAGAATTGATCAACCAACTAGAAAGACTCAATATTGATGGAAAAGATCTACGAATAATCAGAAATATGTATTGGGAACAAACAGCTGCAATGAGAATAAACAACGATATAAGCTCTTTCCAAAGCATCAAAAGAGGAGTCAGACAAAGTTGTGTTTTGTCACCAGATCTGTTTTCATTTTACAGCGAAAACATCATGAGAAACCTAGATGAAGACCCTGGATTAAAGGTTGGAGGAAAAATGATAAACAACATTCGATACGCAGATGACACCGTGCTAATTGCAGAAGGTGAAGGAGACCTTCAAAACCTTGTGAATATACTAGAAATAGAAAGCAAAGGTAAGGGGTTGGAACTAAACAGCAGGAAAACTGAAGTCATTGTGATCAGTAAAAAGCATGAAATCCCCTCACGCAAAATAACAGTAAACAGGACAACCTTGAGACAGGTTGATACGTTTAAATACCTGGGAACGATCATTTCACCAGTGGCAGATGTAGGCTACATCAGAAATAGCCGGCAGAATCGTCCAAGCCAAAACAGCATTCAAGAAGACCAAAAGCATTCTTACCAACAAATGCTTACCAATTAACATCAGGAAGAGAGTTCCTGAATGTTATGTAGAACCAATACTGTTGTACGGTTGTGAGGCGTGAACAGTCAACAAGCAAAGCCAGAACAAGATTGAGGCAGCTGAGATGTGGTTTCTAAGAAGAATGTTGAGAGTTCCATGGACAGCAAAGAAAACAAACGAGACAGTCTTGATGGAGGCAGACACAAGTAGATCATTTATAACGAAAATTAGGAAAAGACAAGCACCATTTATAGGCCATTTTATGAGGAAAGGGGAACTGGAGCACCTGGTCACAACGGGAAAGCTGGAGGGAAAGAGGCACCAGGTAGACCCAGGGAGAAGATACTAGACGGACTTGCAGAGTGGCTGGGGACAAGGAGGGTGGAAGAGATGCTTGAGGCAACAAGTGATAGAGACAGATTGAAGTCCATAAACGCCAACGCCATGCGGCAAGGCACCTGATGATGATGCTGACAGTTGTAACCATGGTGTTACAGATTTGTTGGTCCCCGCTCTCACCTTGTCGTCTGGTCACCCTCGGACAAGAGAATGACGTCACCGGACCGGCGCGTGCGCACTCAGGATGACGTCATAGAGGAAATAGGCAGGCGGTACCAGAAGTACGTGCTGTTGCCGGAACACTTGGATCTGTACAAGAATTGCCGGAACAAGTATGTCTACCTGACCGGACCACCCGGATGTGGGACAAACGTCCTCTTGATCCTGAAGGCTGCCCACTGGATGACTGAAGGGGGGTAAGGAGCTGATTTCTCTGTCTGTCTGTCTGTCTGTCAGTCTGTCTGTCTGTGTGTCTGTATCTGTCTGTCTGTCTGCCTTTCTGTCTGTCTCTGCCTCTGTGTCTTTTTGTCTGTCTGTCTTTTTCTTCCTCTCTCACTTTCGCTCGCTTGCACTCTCTCTCTCTCTCTGTCTCTGTTTGTCTGTCTGTCTCTTCCCTCTCTCTCCCTGTCTCATTTGCTCTCTCTGTCTCTTTTTCTCTTTCTCTTTCTCTCCCGCTCTCTCTCTACCTCTCTCTCTCTCTCCCTCTATCTCTCTCGGCCTCTCTCAACCTCTCTCGCTCTCTATCTCTCTTTGTCTCTCTTTTTCTGTCTTCCACCCCCTCTCTCTGCATGAATTCGTATGCATATGTGTGTACGTGTGTTTTGATGTGTGTGCGTGTGTGTGTGTGTGTGTGTGTGTGTGTGCGTGTGTGTGTGTGTGTGTGTGTGTGTGTGTGTGTGTGTGTAGTGTGAATGTGTGTGTGTATGTGTGTGTGTGCGTGTGTGTGTGTGTGTGTGTGTGTATGAATGTGTAGTGTGTATGTGTGTGTGTGTGTGTGCGTATGTGTGTGCAGTGTGTAGTGCGTATGTGTGTCCACACTACACAGGTGGTATATGGCTGCACAGTCTGCACACTCCGTCTTCAGTGGGTGTACATGCTGGGTGTTTTCATGTTTCCATAAGTCACCAGACACTGACATGACTTACAGGATCTTTAACGTGTAGCGTGTATAGACACACAGAGAGTTTAGACACTGATAGGTGTGCACACGTGTTGATGTGTAAGCGTGTATAGACACACAGAGGGTTTAGACACTGGTAGGTGTGCACACGTGTTGATGTGTATGCATGTATACACACACAGAGAGTTTAGACACTGGCAGGTGTGCACACGTGTTGATGTGTAAGCGTGTATACACACAGAGAGTTTAGACACTGGCAGGTGTGCACACGTGTTGATGTGTATGCGTGTATAGACACACAGAGGTTTAGACACTGGCAGGTGTACACACATGTTGATGTGATGCGTGTATAGACACACAGAGGTTTAGACACTGTAGGTGTACACACGTGTTGATGTGTATGCGTGTATACACACAGAGAGTTTAGACACTGGCAGGTGTGCACACGTGTTGATGTGTAAGCGTGTATAGACACACAAGGTTTAGACATGTAGGTGTACACACGTGTTGAGTGTAAGCGTGTATAGACACACAGAGGGTTTAGACACTGGTAGGTGTGCACACGTGTTGATGTGTATGCGTGTATAGACACACAGAGG
>JAPXFY010000029.1:48474602-48482102 GCA_030674185.1 Monoplex corrugatus
ACCCAGATTCTTTTTTTCTGACCAAGATTTGGAAAGGCGAGAGAGCTAACTGGCCTTCAATGGGAGGGACCTGGGAAATCAACTCATCCCTCCAGTGTCTCATACCAGGGTAGCTGGGCAAAAGCCCTGAGCTTGGGGATTGTCATCTGCCATGAGATCTTTAACGTGCTCAGGCGAGAAGGCACACGGGTCCGGCTCGTTTTTCATCTCCTTCCGAAGGACCAATTGACTAAGAATTTTCCTGCGGCTAAAATACAGGCAATGTGGAATAACACAGACACACACACACACACACACACACACACAACACACACACACACACACAACACACACACACACACACACACACACACACACACACACACACACACACACACACACACACACACACACACACACACACACACACACAACACACACACACACACACACACACACACACGCACGCACCATGCACACGCAAACACACACACACACACCACACACACACACACACACGCACACACACACACATACATACCATACACACGTAAACACACACACACACACACACACACACACACACACACACACACAAAACACACACACACACACACACACACACACACACACACACACACACACACACACACACACACACACACACACAACACACACACACACACACACACACACACACACACGCACGCACCATGCACACGCAAACACACACACACACACACACACACACCACACACGCACACACACACACATACATACCATACACACGTAAACACACACACACACACACACACACACACACACACACACACACACACACACACACACACACCACATACAGATACACACCACACACACACACACACACACACACACACACACACACACACACACACACACACACACACACACACACACACACAGCCTGCAACTTTTACTAACATATTTTTGCAAATTATCTATCTTATGTAAGTCATTTGGATTTAACAAAATAATAAATGTGTTCGTTCGTTGCTTGATTTAACGTCTTTTCACTATAAGTGATATTAGACGGGGAAAAATGGCATGGAGGATGAAATAAGGGGGGGGGGGTGTGGAGGGGAGAAGGGAACAGAGTAAGGGACGTAAAAAAAATTAAAAGGAAGCGGCAAGGTCTTAAGAAAAAGGATGTGGATGGACAGAGAAATGAAACTAGAACAACGCTAACATCAATAATGTAAAAGAAAAATCGTCATAAAAACAAAACAAAACAAAAATAATCATAATTATAATAATAATCTTAAAGTAACGCATTAACAGGACTGTGAACCAATGATTCTGAAATTTTAACTAACAAAACTTGATCCGATACTACTTCTTTAAAATGCGTTTCAAGATAGTTTCCTTGTGTAAATGTCTTTGGTAAAAAGGAACGAAGCTTTCTGCAGTAAAACAAACAGTGATACAATGTCAATTGTTCGCCACAAATACATAAAACGTTGTTACAATATTTTGTTTTCAAAGCGTTCAGTTGAATGCGAAAATATGTCATAACAATTAATCTCAAATGATATAACGAGGAATACTGCAAATTTTTACAGATATTTTGAACTGAAAGTTTGATTCTTTTTTGAGACACAAATTTTTCATTTAAATGTTCATGAAATCGAATCCATGATGCTAATTCTAGCGAGTTGTAAGCTTCTTTTACCGAGGTGTTAACATGTAATTCTATGGAATTTTCAGAATGGAGGGCACCGGATTTAGCTGCTCTGTCAACTACGTTGTTGCCATGAAGACCAACATGAGAAGGCACCCAGCATAAATTGATTTCCGAACCATTTATCTTTAAACAATGTATTAGATGATTTGCCTCAATAATTAAGTCAGGTCTTGTGTCTGTATCAAAAGACTGTAAGGCATATAATACAGATTTTGAATCAACAAAGAGAACTACTTTGAATGACACAGGCCGAAGGCTTATTAAATAATGCAACGCTTGAACAACAGCGACCAATTCTGCTGTATATATAGATACATTTGCCCCAATGAAAAAAGACTTTTTAATGTTAAATTTTGGAACATAAAAGGCTGCTCCAGCGCTCTGGTTTGCTAAGACTGACCCATCGGTAAAAATGTGGAGGTGGGTACTGTACTTTTCATCGATGTGTTCACAAGCTGTGGATAGCGTAATGTTGACATTATCATCTTTTTTAACTTTTACATAATCGAGATCAAATGTGGCATTTAGCATTTCCCATGTAGGGATAGGCGTTATCGTTGGTTTCTCAGCAATTTCATCTATTGTTAAGTTGGACTGTTTGATCAGGCCAGATATGTAAGTTGCGGCTGTAATTTGTGATGAAATGTTTTTTGCTCGTTTTGGAAAGTCAGTATCAGACCTGATCTTAATTTCTTTGCTCACAAAATTATCCACTTGTGAAGTAGTTCTAATTGCAAACTTTGCTGTAGCTAACTCACGATGGTTGTTTAAAGGTAGAATTCCAGCAACTTTGTACGTTTCCAGAGTAGAAGCATGAGTTGGTACACCTAGTGCAATTTTAAGACTTTTGCAGTCCAAGCTCTGAATCTTTTTTAGTAAATATTTGGGTGCATTGAAGAAAACTTCTTGCGCGTAGGATAATTTAGACCTGACCAGCGCTGTTGACAGATGAATCAGTACATTTGTATCCATTCCCCAGGGTAATTTGCTTATTATCTTTAGAAAATTTAAGGTTTTTCGAGCTTTTGTTAAAATATAATCAAAATGGACATTCCAGCTTAATTTGGACGTGATGTAAACTCCCAGGAATTTTACGACCTGTTTGTAATTTAACACTTCACCAAGCAATTTGAAAATAGGCAAGTTATTTGAGTTACCACCAGGATCAAACAGCATCATGTTAGTTTTTTCTGCTGACAACGACAGCCCATTTTCTAACATATAGTTTCCAAGATTATCAAGATCAATTTGATACAACTTCCTGATGTAATTTCGCGTTCTCTGTGGAGTTGTCTTTTTTAAAGTGATATTCATCCAAGTGCATATATCATCAGCGTACTGTACTAAAACAACACGATTTGAAAGAGCTTTAGGAAGATCCTGTATAAGGATATTAAATAAAATAGGTGCTATCACTGAACCTTGTGGAATCCCCATGTCGAGGCATCGTGAAGAAGAATAACTAGCTCCCACTCTTGCCTGAATTGTTCTATTAGCTAAAAAAGATTTAATGTAATTGAACATATTGCCCGATAAACCAACAGATTTTAGCTTGAACAATAAACGTTTATGCCAAACTTGATCGTAAGCTTTTTCCACATCAAAGAAAGTAGCTAAAACACTTTTTCTGCGGGCAAACTGTTGTTTGATCTGAGTTGTAAGTTTAACTAGGTGCTCAACTGCGGATCTTCCTTTTCTAAAACCTGCCTGGTTTACCGGAATAACGTTATTTTTATCACAGTAGTGTAAAAGTCTGTTTAAGACCAATCTTTCCATTAGTTTGCTTGTATGGGACGTTAAAGCAATAGGTCTGTAACTGTTTTTATCGGTTTTTCGATTTTCCTGTTTTTAAGATTGGTATAACTATAGACTTTTGCCAGATTTGTGGCACAGTTCCAGTAACCCAGCATTTCTGCAAAATTTTGTGTAGGAAAATAAGGTAGCTTTCAGGGAGATGTTTAATCATTTCAGTCGAAACTGCATCAACACCTACCGAACTCTTTTTGTTGTGTAGAGACAGTACTGTGTTTTTTAGCTCTTCTAAGGTGATTGGAGAATTAAACCAGAGATCATTCTGTGGTACTGGATCAGTGTAGATTGGGTTGTAATCTTCCATTTCTCTGTGATGTTTGCAGTCTGGAGATAAACCTTCAACTTTACTGTTTTTGGCGAACAGATCCACAAAAGTTTCTGCTTTGTCCATGTCTGAAGGAAATGTGTTACATGTTTCAATCATTATCGGACACCTAGGTAAGTTGGTTCCATCCTTCATTTGTTTCATTTTCGTCCAGACTTTATGGAAATCTTTGAAATCTGAAATTTCTTTTGTGCAGAATGATGCCCAATAATCTTTCTTTGCTTCAGCAATGATTTTGTTACATTGGATGTTAGCTTTTTTCATTTCGACATGATCCTCAGGTTTCCGGCTTTTGATGTAGATTTTGAATTTCTCCCTTTTATATTGAACTGCTTTCTCACATGCCTCTGTCCACCAAACATTACCCAATCGATTATTTGATCTAGAAGATTTGAGTTTCGGAATCGATAGGTCTGCAGCGGCTAAAATTGACTCTTGGAATTTAGAAAACATAATGTCTACATTTTCACTTTCATAATGTCTGTAATCTTGATTAGCTAGAGCAGTTCGAAATAAGGACCAGTCAGAACGCTTGTAATTATATTTTGGAATAATTTCAGGAGAGCTGTCTTTCATCCTGATGTTTTTGTCAGTTATGGTTATGATGATAGGTAGGTGATCGCTTCCCAAAGTGTCTCTGTGAGTTTCCCAGGTACAGGATGGTGCTAATTCTGGTGAGATTAGAGACAAATCGATGGCTGTCGCCCTGTGTTTGGAAACATCAGGGATCCTAGTGACACTACCATCATTTAGAAGGTAAAGCGAACTATCAACGATATTTTCTACCAAACGATTGCTCGTAACAGTAGAACAGTTCTTTTCCCAAAATGGGGAGTGGGAATTAAAGTCTCCACCTATTAGCCATTTACCACGCTGCTGATCTTGGATAGTGCGCAGCCATTCTGTGTTGTGGTCATTTGGACCTGTTGGTAGGTAGACTGACAAAACGTTAATGTTTAGAGAATTGCTTAATTGGACAGTGGCAGCACAAGCATGCAGATCTTCGCTTGATTTCAAAACTGGGGAAGTAAGTAAGCAGTATTGTAACTCTTTGAGTATATAAATCGCGGTGGATACCTTCTTCCCGTGATTCCCATATTCATAGACTGGAGGATAATAATAATTGGGGAAATTGGGAAGCTTGGTAGCGACAACATTCATCGACTGTAGAATCAAAATTTCACACCTATTTGATGCTAGGAAATGCTCCAAGTAAGCCGAATTGGTGGAAAGGGATCTACAATTCCATTGCAAAAACTTGACTTGGGATTGTTTTCGCATTGCTGATATTGGTTAATCTCCAACTTTCTATTAACTGTTATTTATGGTCGATAATAATGAATACTTTGATTTTCTGTGTCCAGGAGAACTGGACAGAAAGAAAATTACGTAATTACTTAGACTACAAAGTAAAGATAACAAAATTGTAGCAAAATCAATAAAAAGAAAATTACATAGTCCAACGTACGAATAACTTATAAAGGTGATAATAGATTACAAGGGATAACAAATAACCAAAAATCAAAATAATGGCATTCACGTCTTCAAATGTACAGAGTGTATAGTCTGACCGAGTCTTGATAGTCGGACTAAAACCTAGTTATTGTTTATTTTCAGCAGAAGAAATGTCAGAGATGACGAGGAAAAAGTCCTGTGACATGAACATTAAGTATTGTATATGTAATACTGTTATTTCAAAACATATTATACGGCCACCATGGTGTGTAGTTGTCAAAAGGGTGGTACTGTCCTCTGGAGAATCTGGAAGGGTGTAGCTGTGATGATCTTGATCTTGATGTTCTCCTTGGAGTCTCCCAAAATAGGTCTCGAATGTGTCTTCCAAGATTTCCTGCAATGATGCTACTTCCTCTGGTGGTGGGGTGAATGTCGTCTTTTAGAAATTGTTGAGTGGTACGAAGGTTCTCATGTGATACAAAAGAAATATTTTTCATATCAACAAGTTCAGCAGATAGAAAAGCGTTGAACAGATTTCGTTGAACCTCCATTCGGGCCTGCCGTACAGGGGCAACCTTACTAACGACTAGTTTAGATTTTGGATGTTCTTGTGCTATTTGTTTTATGCCTGAAGCGAGATGTTTAGTTGTTGCAGGGAGATCTTTGCTGTTCAATTCATGCACACCACAGTGAAAAACAATACAGTCTGCTGAATCATCAAATTTGGAAAAGGCCATATCTAATGAGCTTTTAATGTTATGAGGGTCGTTCACAGGGCACGAGTCTCCTTCAAAACCGTACGATCGTCCCAGTCTTCTTGAGTTGACACCTTTCAACACAGAGTCGTGGACAGTGAGAACGTACGGAAGATCGTGGGTCTTTTTATGTTGTTTTGAAATATTTTCAGAACGGGATGGTGTAGGCCTATGTTTGGGAAGCGAAATGACGTCTTTAGTTGGTATGACGTCATGACGTTGTTCTTTCTTGTTTTTTATTTTATTTTCAGGCACTTTTGTTGCTTGCTGTTTAGTTTTGCTGCTGGGTTTTGGTGCCTTGAGGTTTCGGGTCTGTTTGTCGTCCTGCTTGCTTGTGTGGTTTTGTTTCAGTGCCTCAGCGTAGGTGGGATGTGTGTCATGTAGATCCGTCTGTGTGTGACAGTTACGGGTTGTCATGGTGATGTTCTTTTTTTGCTGGTTAGTGAGTAGAGTAAGGACCGTCTTTTCTAGAGAATTGACTTGGTCCCGCAGAGCCAGTATGATGTTTTTTAGTTCTGCCGTACTCACGCAGTCCGCCGAGCTGGGAAGAGGCGCTGTGCAGGTTGTCCCACTCTGCGTGTCAGTGGGAGTCGTGGTCGGTGCACCAGATGTAGCGTTAGGCCTAGCGTCAGACTCGGCGACTGTCGATTTCGGGTCCTTTTCAGTCTCTGCTCCCGCGGCACTGGACGATATCTTCTCTCCATCAGCCTTGCCCTCTGATGCGTCTTCTTGTTTCTTTTGGGCAAGGCGGCCTCTTCTCGTTCTTGTCATATTGGGCCTTTTACACGTTTTCTCCGACAGCTGAAAATTTGTTAGTTAGGTGTCTCCGCCATCTTGAATTTCGTGAGAAGGGAAACATACACACACACACACACACACACACACACAACACACACACACACACACACACACACACACTCACACACACACACACACACACACACACACACGCATACACACACACACACACAGACGCATGTATTATACGCTTAAGCACACGAACAAACACATTTTCCTGTGCTTGGTAACTTGCGTGTGTATGTGTGCATACGTGCATGCGTGCTCGTGCGCGTGCGCACGCGCGCGCGCGTGTGTGTGTATGACAGATTAAGACACTGAGTCCTTGCCAGCGGTGTCCTCCGGTCATACAGCGATTGTTGAAGGCGACAGTAATGGACTGCGAGAAGGGAGACATCTATGTGGACAGGTAGTGTGTGTTGTGTGTTGTGTGGTGTGGTGTTGTTGTTGTTGTTGTGCTGTTGTTGTTGTTGCTGTTGGTGTTGTTTGTTGTTGTTGTGTTTTGTTGTTGTTGTTGTTTGCTGTTGTTGTTGTTGTTTGTTGTTGCTGTTGTTTTGTTGCTGTTGTTGTTGCTGTGTTGTTTGCTGTTTGTTGTTGTGTTGCTGTTGTTGTTGGTGTGTTGTTGCTGTTGTTGTTGTTGTTTTGGGTTGCTT
>JAPXFY010000029.1:48492102-48494602 GCA_030674185.1 Monoplex corrugatus
GTTCCATGGACAGCAAAGAAAACAAACGAGTCTTGATGGAGGCAGACACAAGTAGATCACTCATAAGGAAGATTAGGAAAAGACAAGCAACATTTATAGGCTATTTTATGAGGAAGGGGGATTTGGAGCACCTGGTCACAACGGGAAAGCTGGAGGGAAAGAGAGCACCAGGTAGACCCAGGGACAGAATGATGGACGGACTTGCAGAGTGGATGGGGATGAGGAGGGTGGGGGAGATGCTGGGGGCAACGAGAGATAGAGATAGTTGGAAGTCCATGGTCGCCTACGCCATGCACCAAGGCACCTAATGATGATGATGATGTATGTATGTATGTATGTATTTATGTATATATGTATGTATGTTTGTATGTGTGTATGTATATGTATGTATGTATGTATGTATATGTATGTATGTATGTGTGTTTGTATGTATGTTGTGGTGTTGTTGTGTGTGTGTGCTGTGTGTGTGTGTGTGTGTGTGTGTGTGTGTGTGTGATCATTATTACTACTGTTGTCGTCTTGTTGTTATTGTTGTTTGCGTGTTTTTATCATCATCATCACCATTATCCCTACATCATCATTATCATTATTGTTGATATTATCGTCATTGTTGTTGTTGTCTGTGATCCCCAGAGTGATGTATGTATACTTGATGATATTGTATACATGTTGAGGCAGCACGTGGAGTTGCCTTCTTGTCACGTGACCAAACCCCGTCATTCCCTGTGGATAAATTTGATGGTGGACTGACGGTGTTTCCCGCCATTTCTCCCATTCCGTTCGGGGCATGTCAGACCTTGCCGAAGAGCAAAATGGCCTGTGTCTGGAGCATCGTGCCTGGCCACTTCCACGACAGTTCAAACAACCCCTGTGGTTGAAGTAAGGCAACGTTGGGAGCTTCCGACTGCTAAGTGTCGAGACTATAGTAAGGGGAAGGTGCTGACAGCTATGCGAGCTGGTGGCAGGGGGGGACTGCCCGAAAGACAGATGAAGACCAGAGTGGGGCGAGAGAGAGGTCTTCCATTCTCTCTTGGTCCAGAGGCTGGGCTGGACCTGGTTGGTGCGTGTTGTGTGGCTGTGTCCCGGGGTTTGTCATCTCCCCACCTTGCCATTCGGTTTGTAAACTTGGTGACTGATGACTGGGTCCGCTTGGGTCATGCAGCGCATGGACAGCCTGGCCCCCTTTGCTTGATGACATGACTATAGAGTGGCGTTGGGAGGTGATTGTCTGGAGAGTGGTGAGGCATTGGTGCTCCGGGTCCCATCCACACCCTCATGGTGTTTCTTGTTAACTTGTGAACTGTTTCTGTCTCGTCCGGTCTTGTGGACAGCTCGTCTCAAAGAACACATCTCACAGGTGGTTTTGTGCTCCAGGGGCTGGATTCTGTGGATGTTCTATCTTACTCACGACATGCACAAATAACAATCTGGATTTTTCGTATACTGACATTAGAGATGTCCTTTACAACTAAAATAATGATCTTATTCCTGTAGTCCATCTCATTCTCAGATCCCCTGTTGGCGGATTGTTAAGAAATGTTAATTAATTGTTGTATTGTTGTTATTTGACATTGTTATTTCATTGTTCTAAATCATAATATGTAATTGTTCCCCTTCTTACATATTATTTGACATTGTTTTTTCATTGTTCTAAATTATATGTAATTGTTCCCCTTCTTACATCTTCCCCCTCCCCCCCCCCCTTTTTTTTTTTCGCTTAGAATCACTATTGTGAGTTTCAGTTTCAGTTTCAGATCTTTTCCATCAGTTTCCCGATATGAGAAGTTAAAGCTATTGGTCTGTAGCTGTCGATAAGTGACCTTGATTTGCCTTCCTTAATGATGGGAATTATCACGGACTTCTTCCAGAGTTTTGGAAGAGCTCCATTAAACCAACATTTTTTGGAAAAATGAGTGTAACAATTCCTTCCACTTCAGAGGCAAATGAATTAGCATCTGATAAGAAATACCATCTAGACCAACAAAGATTTATTGGATGAAAAAGACGCCAAAGTTTCCATGAATTCGTCCAGATAATGGGAGAATTGATATAATGACTCCTTAGAAATTGGATCAGCATAGATGTCATTTTTGTCCGGTTCTTTTCTATATTTACCAATAGTTGACTTTAGATTTACTGATCGGCTATTATCTAAAAAAAAGATTGAGAAAGGCGTTACCTTTTTCAAGGGAACTTGGAAATAAAATATCTTTAAACTTAATTGGGTAGCTTGGCAGTGTATAACCATGTTTCTTTTTTTTTCTTTTTTCCGCCTTTGTCCTATCTTTGATTCGGAACTTCACTTTGTCCATATCCTTTGATTCGGATACTTCATCACTTTGTCCATATCCTTTGATTCAGATACTTCTCACTTGTCCATATCCCTTTGATTCAATACTCATCACTTTGTCCTACCTTTGATTCAGATACTTCATCACTTTGTCCATATCCTTGATTCAGATACTTCATCACTTTGTCCATATCCTTGTTCGATACTTCA
>JAPXFY010000029.1:48499602-48514602 GCA_030674185.1 Monoplex corrugatus
CATGTTTTTTTTGGTAATATATGTCATGTTTTTTTTGGTAATATATGTCATGGTTTTTTTTTGGTAATATATGTCATGGTTTTTTTTGGTAATATATGTCATGTTTTTTTTGTAATATATGTCATGTTTTTTTTGGTAATATATGTCATGTTTTTTTTGTAATATATGTCATGTTTTTTTTGTAATATATGTCATGTTTTTTTTTGTAATATATGTCATGTTTTTTTTGTAATATATGTCATGTTTTTTTTTGGTAATATATGTCATGTTTTTTTTTGTAATATATGTCATGTTTTTTTTGGTAATATATGTCATGTTTTTTTTTGTAATATATGTCATGTTTTCTTTGTAATATATGTCATGTTTTTTTTTGTAATATATGTCATGTTTTCTTTTGTAATATATGTCATGTTTTTTTTCAACATTGACACGCCTCACGGGAAAAATGAACATCACCATTGTACATCCAAAGGAAAAGAGCACCAAGTAGACCCAGGGAGAAAATACTGGACAGACTTGCGGAAAGGACGAAGACAGAGAGAGTGGGAGATGTGCTTGTAGCGACACACGCAGTAAAAAAAAAACTCTCCCAAACAAGACACAATAACCAAAGGCACACGTCAACCCTTCTCTGAGTACGTATACACACGATGTATGTCGCGATATGTCAACATGGAGAAAATATTACTGCAAAGCAAAATACAAATATGATATTTACGACATATAAACAGGCCAAAATGATGACAAGGAAACGTTGTTCTTTCAGTCATCATCATCATCATGTGCCCTGCCGCATGGCATTGGCGATCGTGGCCCTCCATATGTATCTATCCCTTGCTGCCGCAAGCACATCTTCTACCCTCTCTGTCCAAAGCCACTCTGCAAGTCCGTCCAATATTTTATCCCTGGGTCTACCTGGTGCTCTCTTTCCCACAGCTTTTCCATTGTGACCAGGTGCTCCAATTCCCCTTTCCTCATAAAATGGTCTATAAATGTTGCTTGTCTTTTCCTAATCTTCCTTGTGAATGATCTTCTTGTGTCTGCCTCCATCAAGACAGTCTCGTTTGTTTTCTTTGCTGTCCATGGAACTCTCAACATTCTTCTTAGAAACCACACCTCGGCTGCCTCAATCTTGTTCTGGCTTTGCTTGTTGACTGTCCACGCCTCACAACCGTATAACATTATGGGTTCCATATAACATTCAAGAATTCTCTTCCTGATGTTAATTGATAGGCATTTTTTTTTGGTAAGAATGCTTTTCATCTTCATGAATGCTGTTTTGGCTTGGTCGATTCTGCTGGCTATTTCTGATGTGCATCTGCCGTCTGATGAAATGATCGTTCCCAGATATTCAAACTGATCAACCTGTGTCAAGGTTGTGCCGTTTGCTGTTATTTCGTACGAGGGGATTTCCTGTTTTTTAGTGATTACCGTGACTTCAGTCTTCCCGCTGTTTAGCTCCCACCCTGTATGTTTGCTTTCTATTTCTATGTGACAGAAACAGAATGACAGCAGACCCTAAACACAGCGACTTATCTTACATCTGTCCATTCACATCCAGATAGACCCAGGGAGAAAATACTGGACGGACTTGCGGAATGGATGAAGACAGAGAGAGAGAGAGAGAGAGAGAGAGAGAGAGAGAGAGGAGAGAGAGAGAGAGAGAGGAGAGAGAGAGAGAGAGAGAGAGAGAGAGAGAAAGAGAGAGAGAGAGAGATGAGAAGAAGAGAAAGAGAGAGAGAGAGATGAGAAGAAAGAAAGAAAGAGAGAGAGAGAGATGAGAAGAGAGAAAGAGAGAGAGAGATGAGAAGAGAGAAAGAGAGAGAGAGAGAGAGAGAGAGAGAGAGAGATGAGAAGAGAGAAAGAGAGAGAGAGCAGAAGATGTACTTGTAGCGACAAAAGATAGATTCGTATGGAGGGCCTTGATCGCTAACACCACGCGGCAGGGCACGTGATGATGATGACAATGATTACATCCAGAGGGTGGTTTTAAATCTCTTCCATTTCTGACAGAAACCAAACTTTAGGAAATTTGATAAATACCGGTACATATTGAAGGGGAAAGATGGGTATTACGGTCCTAAACAACTTTTGTTCTTACATACATGTAGATGTACATCGAAAAGCACATCCTCACATTTGTAATAAATTTATTCCCAGCTCAGGAAAAGCAACTTTCATATTCCTTCCGCTCGAGATCTCCGTTCCTTAGAACGAAGCTGTGCAGTGTGTCACATTGTTGTTATTGTTATTATTGTTTAAAGCCCAGCCGACTGCGCAAAGCCATATCAGGGTTACAACTATCTCAAAACGCACAACATACCTCACTGGAGAGAGAGAGAGAGAAAAAAACACCTGGAAAAGAAAATGAAGTACACACGTCAATGCATTCACGCACATAATCTGAGGATATCCCCCTGGCGTTGACCACTCCTTCCAGTCTATGATCAGAGGATTTAAAACATCACACCTGAACACAAATATAAACACAACTAAAGACACTATAAAACATACATATAAACGGGCCTAAATTACCTAAAACCGTTTCTATACATCGCATTTTCTTACAACCAAAAATACACTCAATGCGTGTACCCACTTATGAAACCTAAGAGACAGTACGTAAGACGTTATCCAATACATACAGGTGAATGGGCCAGCAAGGCAGAAAATGATAGGAAGAGATGACAGAAAGCAAAGGAACAAGGCAGACAGAAATAGAAAGTGACAGAACGGAGGAAATTTCTAGCACAGAATTTCCAGAAGATGGGGATACTATTTATACTGAAAGAGCCCCACAAGGGACAGTGTGTTACTGTCTGACGTCAAGAATACTAAATACGTGTGCAAACATACGTACAGAATACAATTACGTGTGCACGGATACGTACAGAATACTAAATAAGTGTACAAACGTACGTATAGAATACATTTACGTGTACAAACATACGTACAGAATACTAAATACGTGTACAAACACACGTGCAGAATACTGAAAACGTGTACAAACACGTACATAATACTAAATACGTCTACAAACATACGTACAGAATACTTAATACGTGTACAAACAGACCTACAGAACAATATATACCCGTACCAACGTAGGGCCTACTTCAAAAATACTAAACATACAAAAGTACATACACACGTACGTAAAAAATACTAAACATACAAAAGTACAAACATACGTACAGAATACAAAATACGTGTACAAATATATGTACAGAATACTAAATACGTGTACAAACATCATCATCATCACCATCAATATCATCATCATCATCAGGTGCCTTGCCACATGGCGTTAGCGATCATGGACTTCCATCTGTCTCTATCTCTTGTTGCCTCAAGCATCTTTTCCACCCTCCTTGTCTTCAGCCACTCTGCAAGTCCGTCTAGTATCTTCTCCGTGGGTCTACCTGGTGCTCTCTTTCCCTCCAGCTTTCCTGTTGTGACCAGGTGCTCCATTCCCTTCTCCTGATAAAATGGCCTACAAATGTTGCCTGTCTTTTCCTAATCTTCCTTATGAATGATCTTCTTTTGTCTGCCTCCATCAAGACTGTCTCGTTTGTTTTATTTGCTGTCCATGGAACTCTCAACATTCTTCTTAGAAATCACATCTCGGGTGGATCAATCTTGTTCTGGCTTTGCTTGTTGACTGTCCACGCCTCACAACCGTGTAACAGTATTGGTTCTATATAACATTCAAGAACTCTCTTCCTGATGTTAATTGATAGGCATTTGTTGGTAAGAATGCTTTTCATCTTCTTGAATGCTGTTTTGGCTTGGTCAATTCTGCTGGCTATTTCTGATGTGCATCTGCCGTCTGGTGAAATGATATTTCCCAGGTATGTTATGTAAACTTATTAACCTGTCTCAAGGTTGTGCCGTTTGCTGTTATTTTGCATAAGGGGATTTTACTGATCACCATGACTTCAGTCTTCCTGCTGTTTAGTTCCAACCCCTTACCTTTGCTTTCTATTTCTAGTATATTCACAAGGTTTTGTACGTCCCTTTCATTTTCTGCAATTAGCCTAGGTGTCATCTGCGTATCGAATGTTATTTATCAATTTCCTCCAACCTTTAATCCAGGGTCTTCTTCTAGGTTTCTCATGATGGTTTCGCTGTAAAGTGAACACAGATCTGGTGACAGAACACAACCCTGTCTGACTCCTCTTTTGATGTTTTGGAAAGAGCTTATATCGCTTTCTATTATCATCGCAGCTGTTTGTTCCCAATACATATTTCTGATTATTCCAAGACCTTTTCCATCAATATTTAGTCTTTCTAGTTGGTTGATCAATTCTTCATGTCTTACTCGATTGAAAGCCTTGGTATAATCAACAAAGCATAAATATAAATCCTTATTCATCTCAATTGACCTCTCTATGATAGTCCTCTCTCTCTCTCTCTCTCTCTCTCTCTCTCTCTCTCTCAGACGCACACACGGACACACACACACACACACACTCACACACACACACACACACACACAATTTCTCTCTGCCTTCCACAAATCCACACTGTTCATCTGCTGTTTCTCTTTTGATTCTATTCCTTGTCCTCGTCATGATTATTCTTAATAGGATTTTGTTACATGATTCATCAAACTGATTGCGCGATGCAATTCGCATTCTATAGCCCCTGTCTTCTTTGGAAGTGAAATGAAAATTGATTTTGACATATCTTTGGGGATTTTTCCAGTGTTGTACAAACATGCATAGAATACTAAATACGTGTACACACAGACGTACAGAATACTTAATATGTGTACAGACTACAGCCTACGAAATACGTGTACAAACATATGCACAGAATATTAAATACGTGTACAGACATACGTACAGAATACTAAATACGTGTACAAAGAGATGTACAAAATACTAGATATGTGTACAGACTACAGACTACTGAATATGTGTACAAACATATGTACAGAATACTAAATACGTGTACAAACATATGTACAAAATACTAAATATGTGTACAAACAAACGTTCAAAGTACTAAATATGTGCACAGACGTACAAAACACTAGATATGTGTACAGACTACAGACTACTGAATATGTGTACAAACATATGTACAAAATACAAAAATACGTGTACAAACATACGCACAGAATACTGAATACGTGTACAAACACGTACAGAAAACTAAATACGTATACAAACATACGTACATAATACTTCATACATGTACAGACGTACATAATATTAAATACGCATACAAACAGACGTACAAAATACTAAATATGTGTACAAACAGACGTACAAAATACTAAATACGTATACAGACGTACAGAATACTAAATACGTGTACAAACAGACGTACAGAATACTAAATACGTGTACAAACAGACGTGCAGGATACTAAATACACGTACCAACGTACGTCAACAATACCAACTACGTGTACAAACATGTCCATGTCAACGGTCATCTTTTCGAAGTACGAAAACGAAACACAAGATGACGCTGTTTTCAGGATTCATTGCACCATTTGAAGCAGTGTAAAATCTTAAACTTTCGAAGAAAACGTTTTTAATGTTTTTCTTTTATACTCTACGCTTACTATCATAATATATCCTGGCGTCAACCAGGCCCGAGAGATACAGACACCAGTGATGATGTCAGAAGATTTGAGCAACACTTTGAATGATGCATCCGTGAAGTAGATGAGATTCTACTGTGTGGTCCCAGTCTTTCCAATGAGCCCACTGCCCTCATTAATTTTCGAAGGGACTGATGGGGATTCGAACCCACAACCTTCCAGTCGGTAGTCCGTTGCTTGAACCACTACACTGGTTTCGAAAAAAGTTTTACATCTACACTTTCAATTTCAGTTTCTCTAGATGACGTCTCCACGCTCGGAACGGATTCCATTATGCACTAACGTCACAGGTGCCATGTGTATAGTAATAATGGTACAAGCCTTTAAGCCTGCGCATAAACCCATGAGTTGGCCAGGTCCTGACTCTACAGTGAATCCAGTGTTAGACAGATGTGACGTGTTAGAGTGGGGGAGGCTTGTCCTGCATATTATGACACCACCCTCACCCCTCACCCTCAGTTCCCCCCTCCCCCCTCCCTTCCTGTTGATGGTGAGTGTATTCAGTCAAGGCATGAACAGCTACATTTGTCACGTGCGTGACGCCACTGTCGGTGAGTGGTGGACAGCAAAGTGGACAGTGTAGTGTGGAGGTGCTGTCCATGTAGAAAGGTTTGTTGACAAGGAACTACCTGTACAACTGACCAGTTTGATTTACACAACACTGTCGTCTGCTTTAACGGACAGGATGAGCACAAAGATGCGTCAGATTCGTAAGTTTGCTGTCATTTCTTTTTTATATTCTGTCTTTATTGCTGCAGTCACGTGTGTGAGTGTGTGTATGTGTATGTGTGTGTGTGTGTGTGTGTGTGTGTGTGTGTGTGTGTGTGTGTGTGGCGCGCGCGCGCGCGCGCGTGTGTGTGTGTGTGTGTGTGAGAGAAAGAGAGAGCATGAGTGAGCGTGTGTGAGCACGTTTGTGTGTGTGTGTGCGTATGTGTGTGTGCGTGTGTGCGCGCGCGCGCGTGCGTGCGTGAGAGAGAGAGAGAAACAGAGAGAGAGAGAGTGTGTGTGAGAAAGAGAGAGAGTGCATGAGTGAACGTGTGTGAGTGCGTTTGTATGTATGTGCGTATGTGTCCGTGTGTGCGCGCGCGCGCGTGTGTCTGTGACAAAGAGAGAGAGAGAGTGTGTGTGTGTGTGTGTTCTGTCCATGTGTGTGTGTGTGTGTGTGTGTGTGTGTGTGTGTGTGTGTGTGTGTGTGTGTGTTGTATGTGTGTTTGAGAGAGATGTGTGTGTGTGTGTGTGTATGTGTCTGAGAGAGGGAGAGAGAGAGCATGAGTGAGCGTGAGTGAGCACGTTTGTGTGTGTGTGCGTATATGTGTGTGCGTGTGTGGCGCTCGCGCGTGTGCGTGAGAGAGAGGGAGAGAGAGAGTGTGTGTGTCTGAGAAAGAGAGAGAGAGAGAGTGTATGAGTGAACGTGTGTGAGTGCGTTTGTATGTATGCTCGTATGTATCAGTGTGCGCGCGCGCGCGCGCGTGAGTGTGTGTGACAAAGAGAGAAAGAGAGAGTGTGTGTGTGTGTGTCTAGTGTGTGTGTGTGTGTGTGTCTGAGAGAGAGAGAGAGAGAGAGCACATGAGTGAGCGTGTGAGAGTGCTTTTATGTGTATGTGGGTATGTGTGCCTGTGTGCGTGTGTGTGCGTGTATGTGACAGACAGAGAGGCAGAGAGAAATTGTGTGTGTGTGGTGTGTGTGTGAGTGTGTTGTGTGTGTGTGTGTCCGTGTGTGCGTCTGAGAGAGAGAGAAGAGAGAGAGAGAGGAGAGAGAGAGAGAGAGAGAGGACATGAGTGAGCGTATGAGCGCGCGTTTGTATGTATGTGCATATGTGTGTGTATGTATGTGTGTGTGTGTGTGGTGTGGTGTGCGCGTGCGCGTACGAGCGTGTGTGTATGCGTGTGTGTGTGTGTGTGTGTGTGGTGTGTGTATGTGTGTGTGTGTATGTGTGTGTGTGTATGTGTGTGTGTATGTGTGTGTGTGTGTATGTGTGTGTATGTGTGTGTATGTGTGTGTGTATGTGTGTGTGTGTGTGTGTGAGCGTGTGTGTGTGTGTGTGTGTGTATGTGTGTATGTGTGTATGTGTGTGTGCGTGTGTGTGTGTGAGCGTGTGTGTGCGTGCGAGCGCGTGTGTGTGCATATGCGTAATTTTGGACATTATGTAAATATAATCTGCATGTTCGCGTTCATGTGTATATGCAAGTGTTTGTATGCGTAAGCAATGTGAACAGACAAAACATGCGCTTATGTATTACTTTGCTAGAATATGTCTTTTTTAATGGTAAGAAATGACGATATTTGTACAAGCCTGTTTGGGATCTGCTCTGTCTGCAGCGTAGACAATCTGACGTTATCAAAAGCATGACGTGATGGGTATTCAGGAGGATAGACGTCAGACATGTAATCCAAAGCTCGGGGTTTGAGTCTCGTGGATTCCTTCCTTTGTGAGTAAAGGAGGGGGGGGGGGGAGACTTTTGTGATCTCCCAGGTCAATGTGTATACAGACTTGCCAGGCTCACCCCCCTCCCCTTTCTCGTGTGTATACACTTGCAGAATATGAAATATGCACGTTAAAGAACCTGTAAGCCATGTCAGTGGCTGGTTTATGAAATCATGAAAATACCCAGCATGCACGCCCCACCAAAGATGCAGACTGTACAATTTTAATTTCAATTTCTCAAGATGACGTCTCCGTACTCGGAATGAATTCCATATGCACTAAGGTCACAGGTGCCATGTGATGGATGGAGAAGGTCCAGAATGATCACAGCTGTACAACAACATAGTGGAGTGTGGTCAGTCACCTAACAGCTTGAGTTCTCCGTGCTGTCCTAGAAAGTCTGATTATGTGTAATGTACAGTGAGTCCACATGTGTTTGGACAATACTACTATAAAAAGAAATGATTTATAGTTATGATAATGATTAATAGCAGCAAATTAACAAGAAACATCCGAGTGCACTGGATGGGACCCAGCGCAAAAATGCCTCACCACAGCGGACTATCACTCTCCCAAGCTGGCGACACCACTCGATACCCATTTCATCAAGCAAAGGGGGGCTGTCCATGCGTTGCATGACCCATTGGGACCTTTATCAGTCACCATGTTTACAAACCAAATGGCAAGGTGGGGATATGACAAACCCCAGGACATAGCCACACAGCGCGCACCAACCAGGTCCTGGCCAGCCACCAGACAAAGAGAGAATGGAAGACCCCTCTCTGTCCTCACTCTGGTCTTCATCTCTCTGTTGTCAGCTCTTTTCCCCTTTCTATTGTCTTGACACTTAGCAGTCGTCAGCTCCTGATATTGTCTTACTACAACAATATGGGGTGTTCAAATGGCCATGAAAGTGGCCAGGTATGATGTTCCATACACAGCTATGTTGCTGTTCAGCAAGGTCTGACATGCCCCGCAAGGGATCCCAAGTTTGCCATCTTTCTGAATGGCCAACAGGTGTTTCCATGCAGTCATCAGGCCTGATTCCCTGAAGTCAGTAGCGAAGTCACAGGACAGTTTACATGAAATACCAGGGGGTGTTTGATGGGACCCAGAGCACCAGTGCCTCACCACTCTCTGAACAATCACCTCCCAAGGTCCCGACACCACTGTTGCAATCAGCACTTGGCAGTGTTTTTGCTGTCAGTAAAGAATTCCTAAATCTGTGATTTATCAGGATGTAATCCATTTGATTTCTTGTGCTGTCTCCTAGATTTATTCATGTCCATTTTCTTCTGTTAGGTTGCACAAACCAAGTGTTTCCTTTTATGAATTCACGTGTGGCTATTCAACAAGTTTCTCTCCCTTTTCATTTGGCGTGCCAAGTTCATTAGGCCCAGTTATGTCATCTAGTTTTTCCTGTCCTACGTTTACCATTCAAATCACTCATTATTATTGTAACACCCTGTAATTTGCATTGAGCCTTGGTTGTCTTTAATTCTACACAGAAGTTGTCCATTTCTTCCCCAGTACTTGTGCATATTGGTGAATATAACTGGACGATGTTGATATCGAATGGATTGCTCTCCAATCTTACTAGTAAAACATGGTCTGTTGTTGCCCAATATTCTTTGATAGGCTTTCACTTGTCATTGTCCATTATGATGCCCACCTTCTTTCGTGTGTGTCTCCTCCAGAATACATAATTTTATGCTTTCCTGATGTCGTCATGCCTGCCCCTTCGATCTCACCTGTACTAATCCTAAATACTAACATTTTCTTGCTTTCCTTTTTGAAGCATTATTCTGGCATCCCATATTGTAATTCTGATAACTTTTAAGATGAAAGCAGTAATTTAATTACGGTCTGTATCATCTGCTTACCATGACTTTCCTTACCAGACGAAGGTGTTACAATGGAGTCCGTAGTCACGTCGTTCACTTTGTAAAATTCATATTTCGGAACATGACATTCTTGGGAAGATACAATGGTGGCTTCCCTTGCCTTCCATCGGTTTTTGTACAGACTCTCTGCTAGCTTTTGTCGTTCCCACGCCTAGCCACAAAGCGACAGGGGCTGTATGGAGGTTTTCATGGCGCCTCCCTTCGTTAAGACGTTCCTTTCTTCGAGCATATGAAACATTTAATGATCAACTGTGTCAGACAACTGTACTCCTGCTCTCCAGTCACCAGTTGCTTTGCCACAGGCAGCTGGCCTCCATATGTAGAAGACCTCCACCTGTCTACCACACTGGGACATGCTGATTGGGTATGGTAGCCCACACTGTAAATAGAGTGACATCCAGAGTAATCACAATGTTAAGGTAATGATAGTGGTGATGATAATAATGATCATGACAGTAATAATAATATTGATAATAATAATAATAACAATAACAACAATAATAATAATAGTTGTTAAAAAAGATTATTATGATACAGATACCGATGATACTGCTATTCTACAACTAATGCTGCTCTTGTTGTTATAAAGAATAATAATGATAATAACCACCATCACCACCATCACCACCACCACCACTACCATCACAGCCACCACCACCACAACAACAACAATAATAGTATTAATACGTGTAATTATCATCATAATAATCATAATTGCAATAACAGTGAAATGATGATGATGATGATGATGATGATGATTATGATGATGATGATGATGATGATGAGATAATAATAATGATAATACAACTAATCATCATCTTAATGATCATAATCAAAAATACAATGAGATTATGATGATGATATAATGATGATGCAGATGAAGATATTACTGCTACTACTACTACTATTACTACTACAACTACTACTATTACAACAAATAAGAAGAAGAAAAAAAGAACAATACTACTACTACTACTACTACTATTACTACCACTACTAGCACTTCTACTACTACTACTACTACTAACAACAACAAATAATAATAATAATAATAATAATAATAATAATAATAATAACAATGATGATAACAGCAATAACACCAGTAGGAGACCCAGTGAGTGAGGACGACATAAACGCCTACCTTGGTCAGAAAGACAACCCCATTTGCCAGCTGGACGTCGTCCGTCATCGGCTGTGTACATACCCAGCAGACACGCTGTCAGAGATGTGGAGATGCCAGCTGTCCAGTGGGAAGATCCCCAAAGTCCTGCTGGGTCACATCGCTTTCTCTGTCGCCGTCCACGTCCAAAAGCAGTGCAGTGGCACCAACCTCAGCGTGTCCATGAAGACGACCAAAAGGAAGCTGGTCGGCACCGGCCAACTGACCAGCCACAAGGGAGGCGAGAACGTGGTGAAGTTTCTAAAGAAGCACCTCACCGGTCATGTCCACAAACACCTGACTAGTGAGGTTAGCGACGTGACATGACGCTGTACGACATGTTCGCCATGTTCTTCTTGTGTGAGTGTATGTGGAAAGGGGACGTGGGCCCAGTGATGGAGCTCACGAAGAGTATGGCCCATGTCCGCCATGACGAAAGGCCTGACTTGGGTCTGGTCACTGCCCTCAAACACTTTGACCACTGTCACGTTGAGGGGCTGTCAATGGCCGACTGGGTCTGGGACGCTTTACAGCGGTGTGTGAGCAAGGTGAAGAACAGTCACCGCCAACTGGTGGACATCTACCTGGACAACCTTCTGCTGCAGTGCCAACTGTCTATTACTGGGTTTGAAGACTTGAAGTTGGCTGAGAGACACCGACGTTATTTCCTGATTCTGCTGTTCGCCAAACAAGAACTGTGGGATACAGTGAGGCAGCTGATGGCTCATGACGTGGTTTTTCCAGTTGTTCTCAACATGTTGTCCCACTGGATTCTGGACGAAAGCTACCTGTTGGCTGTGGAAGTGTTGGAGTGTTTCTACAGTCCTCCTCCACCACTGGATCTCACCTGTGCCTTCAGTTTTTCTATGGTGCCCACAGGTTTCTTGGGACAGTGCTTATTTGACATGCGTGTCGTGGCTTGGCGCTTAGGGTTGACCCATGCCTGTAACTGGTTGTACGATCGTGTGTGTCTGTTTGACGTCATCCCCTACTCCCAGGACCCACACCCAAACGTCACATTGATGAAGATCTACATGAGATTGTTCGTCGACAATGACTTCTCCCTGCTGTGGGGAGCCATGATGCAGTGTGGCTGGCCAGTGTTTTCTGAAAGGATCCATCGTTTTAAACGTAACGTGGCTCTGAGATGTCTACTGTCCAGATTCATGGTCATCTTCGATGAACTGTTGATTGTTCTGAATTAAGTAGAAACAATGGGTATGAAGAACTGGACTGTAAGGCATTGTTTTCATGGCTAAAGCAGCAAGGGACAGGCTTCTAACGTGCTAACACATTCAACCAATGAATAGAGTTTGAACATTTTTAACCTGTATTTACTACATTGAACGAAACTGCTGGATTCTGATGATAAAGACATTTCACTTGCGTCCACTTTTGAATAAAAACTGTAGGACTGTGACCATTCAGTCTGACCCTGGTACACTATCAAGTTTTCTTGTTAACAACATGCAAATGAAGCAGGTCTCAACCAGGGATATTCAAACCAGCACAGATTTCGGTGATTTGGTTGTTATCTTGGTAAATAGACATGGCACCGTTTTCATATCTGAAAGATGAAACAAGGGGGCGTGGTGACACTTTAATGACACGTGCACAATGGAGTTGGGGTGGTGGTGGTGGTGGGGGTCAGTTTGAGCTTGGAACAGCTCCACGAGTATGTTGATGGATATCAGGGTGTGGTTATATATCTTAAAACAGGACATGACTTGTATCAAGGTGTGATGGTTTGTTTTAAAACAGGACGTAACTCGCAAGATTGGTTTTGTCATGGTGATTGGTCAACAGTTCAATTTACTCATTTGCATAACCCTGGAAATCTGATAAATTCCAAAACGCCTTCAAATAGTTGAATGAAAATGTACACTTACAACACAAAGAGCAACTGACAACAAAGTGTTGACTGTGATTTACAGATCAACCAACAGACACTAAAGGCGGCGTCACTTTCTTCATGACATAAACATACAGCACATACAGTCTACAAAATTAAAGATGAACATGTTCTAGAAAGGGGTGGATTTTCTTACATTCAAGACTCACGCACATTTCACAATCCCCCCAAAGCACTTGCATACCACTGGCTAGCAAAGAGTAACATTTCTGAATTATTAAGATAGGCCACTTTTATAAAAGACGGTGAGTTTATATCTCAAGTTTTATCTCCACAAGAAATATCGTTTTATCAGTTCTCTGATGTATAAAAACATACACTGGAAATCAGTGTGCTGGTAGACAAAATAATGCTACAAATATATGTGAAATATTTGTGTGGAACATTTTTTAATATCAAAACAATCCATCCATAGACATTACACACTTCTAGATTTTGTACCCATAATTTTATTCTTCTGTTACAAAATCAGCTGAAACAAGCAAAGTACAGATTTGATGTGTAGAAACAATTTTATGTAATTTGAGTTTTTATGTATGTTTTAGTGTACTTAATGATGTTTACATGTTTGTGTTCAGTTTTTGTTAGCTCCCTTGATGATAAATTGTCAGAGTGGTCAACGCCAGGAGCATCTCTTCAGACTGTGTGCACAAATACGTTGATATATGCACTTAGTTTTGTTTTCCTTTTTTGTTGTTTTTATTTGGGTGATTGCTTTGAACGATGAGAGTGCGCGCTTTGGTTTTATTTTTGTATCAAAATTTGGTGCCTTAAAATCATCATCAGCCGTCTTCTTCTTCATCTTCTTTATCATCATCTTCATCATCATCGTTATCATCACCATCATCATCTTCTTCTTCTTCTTCTTCTTCTTCTTCTTCTTCTTCTTCTCCTTCTCTTTCTCCTTCTTCTCCTCCTCTTCCTCCTCTTCGTCGTCGTCGTCGTCCTCCTCCTCCTCCTAATCATCATCATCATCATCGTCGTCATCGTCATCATCATTGGGATCATTGTCATCATCATTGTCATCATCATCATCATCATTATCATCTTCATCATCGTTGTCGTCGTCATCATCATCATCATCATCACCACCACCACCACCATCATCATCATCATCATCATCATCAACATCATCACCACCATCACCACCACCACCACCACCATCATCATCATCATCATCATCACCACCACCACCACCACCATCATCATCATCATCATCATCATCATGGTCACTCCATATGTACCATGGGTAGTGTCAGCTTTCATGTCTGTGGTTTCGGTGTCTGTTCTATAGCGAGGAGTCTTCTGGGGTTTTGGGTTCCATTTGCCAGAACGTTTGTAAATTGTTAAATAACTATCAGTACACATGTCTTACAACTCTCATTTTCTTACTGGATACAACGCTTTATCTAAATGCTATTGGGTGTGGGGTTTGTGGTGGTTGGAATCTTTTTTATCTTTTGCATGCTATCTGTTTCTGCCAGTACGTCACTGTGACTTGGTCTGTTTATGTTTTGCAATATTTTTCAAACACAAAGTGTCTTTTTACAAGAGAAGATGTTTCTTCGCCATATGCAACCAAAATTTCCTCTGATCTGAGAATCATGTTTTTCAGTTTTTCAATAACTGATTTTATTGAGTTCCACTGGTACTTTTTCAGTATGGACTAGCTGTAAGATCTGGTGGGATCTTATGCACTATCATTGAGGGATAAAAGGTGTTGAAGTTTTTGACGTTTATTTTGCATCGCTCTTGCTTAAACTTGGGATTATTTTCCATTAAATTAGTCAGCTTCTATCTCTTCTTATTCTTCTTGGTGATTGTGCGTTTTCCTTTTTTGTGGTGGATATAATACATTAATGTTTCTGCCCTTAGTTCCATAAGCAGAATTTGTTTGAATGACAATTGAATTCTGACTTGATACTGCTTCTTCCGTGGGGATGCTGAGGGCCCTTTCAGTATAAACAGTATACCCACCTTCTGG
>JAPXFY010000029.1:48519602-48534602 GCA_030674185.1 Monoplex corrugatus
CCCCCTCTCCCCTCTCCACTCTCCCCCTAGGTACTTGTGCAGACATAGGGTTTATGTACAGGCATAAGGCTTGTGCTATGATCATTTTGGATCTTCTCCATCACATGGCATCAATGGCTTGTCAACATATAGGGTTTATGTGCACCCTCACCCCTACCCCTCAGTTCCCCCTCCTCCTCCCTTCCTGTTGATGGTGAGTGTATTCAGTCAAGGCATGAACAGCTACATTTGTCACGTGCGTGACGCCACTGTCGGTGAGTGGTGGACAGCAAAGTGGACAGTGTAGTGTGGAGGTGCTGTCCATGTAGAAAGGTTTGTTGACAAGGAGCTACCCGTATAACTGATCAGTTTGATTTACACAACACTGTCGTCTGCTTTTAACGGACAGGATGAGCACAAAGATGCGTCAGATTCGTAAGTTTGCTGTCATTTCTTTTTTATATTCTGTCTTTATTGCTGCAGTCACGTGTGTGAGTGTGTGTGTGTGTGTGTGTGTGTGTGTGTGCGTGCGTGTGTGTGTGTGTGTGTGTGTGTGTGTGTGTGTGTGTGTGTGTGTGTGTGTGTGTGTGTTGTGTGTCTGAGAGAAAGAGAGAGCATGAATGAGCGTGTGTGAGCAGATCTGGATCTGGATACTACGCTGCAGGAGCCTTTTCAGGCTATCGTCGCAGCGGGTGGTAGGAGCGCATGGCTTGATTTGAATAAGTAGTCCTCATTTATTTTGTTATTTTTTGACTATAATAATTTAATTTTTCTTATTTATTTATTTATGAGTGAAAATAACTAATTTAAGTGGTGTTTCAACTACAGTTTCTCTTGAGTTTTTAGAACATGACGTTTAGTTTCTTTGCTGTGTCCGACTGTGTGGGGTGGGTGTAGGGGGGGGGGAAACTACTGCCCCAACGGACACCCCGAGTTCAGCTCAAAGATGTCCTGTTGCGGTGCTGCATCTCCCTAGTCGGGTGGGGGGATAGGGGAGGGGAGGGGGTGGGGCTGGAGGGGGGCTTTGTGTGTTTGTGTGTATGTGTGTTTGTGCGTATATTCTTTGATAGGCTTTCACTTGTCATTGTCCAATATGATGCCCACCTTCTTTCGTGTGTGTCTCCTCCAGAATACATAATTTTATGCTTTCCTGATGTCGTCATGCCTGCCCCCCTCCAACTCACCTCTACTATTCCCGAATATTATCATTTTCTTGTTTTCCCTTATGGAGCATTATTCTGGCATCCCATATTGTAATTCTGATAACTTTTAAGATGAAAGCAGTAGATTAATTACAGTCTGGTATCATCTGCTTACCATGACTTTCCTTACCAGACGAAGGTGTTACAGTGGAGCCCGTAGTCACGTCGTTCACTTTGTAAAATTCATATTTCGGGACATGACATTCTTGGGAAGATACAATGGTGGCTTATCGTGCCTTCCATCGGTTTTTGTACAGACTCTCTGCTAGCTTTTGTCATTCCCACGCCTAGCCACAAAGCGATAGGGCCTGTACGGAGGTTTTCATGGCGCCTCCCTTCGTTAAGACGTTCCTTTCTTCGAGCATGTGAAACATTTAATGCCACAACAGTGTCAGACAACTGTACTCCCTGGTCTCCAGTCACCAGTTGCTTTGCCACAGGCAGCTGGCCTCCATATGTAGAAGACCTCCACCTATCTACCACACTGGGACATGCTGATTGGGTATGGTAGCTCACACTGCAAATAGAGTGACATCCAGAGTAATCACAATGTTAACGTAATGATAGTGGTGATGATGATGATGATGATGACAGTAATAATAATTATTGATTATAATAGTAATAATAATGATCATGACGGTTGATGACAAAGATTGTTATGGTACAGATACCGATGATACTGCTACTACCACAACTACTGCTGCTGTTGTTGCTATAAATAATAATAATGATAATAATAACCACCATCACCACCACCACCACCACAACAACAACAACAGCAACAATAATAGCATTAATACGAGCAATCATCATCATAATAATCATAATTACTATAACAGTGAAATGATGATTATGATGATGATGATGATGATAATGATAATGATGATATTGATGATCATAGTAGTAATAATAATAATAATGACAATAATAATAATATGATAATAATAATAATAATAATATTAAGAATGATAATAATAATAATAACAAAACGACTTATAATCATCATAATGATCATAATCATAATAACACTGAAATAATGATGATGATATGACGATGCTGAAGATGGAGATAGTACTACTACTACAACAACAACAACTACTACTACTACTACCACTACTACTTATGACAACAACAACAACAGTAATAATAGTAATAATAATAACAACAATAATAATAGTAATAATATAATGATAATAATGATAACAATGATGGTAATAATGATAATGCTAAAAATAATAACAATAATAAAAACAACAATAATAACAACAATAACACCAGTGGCAGATCGAGTGAGTAAGGACGACATAAACGCCTACCGTGGTCAGAAACACAACCCCATTCGCCAGCTGGACGTGGTCCGTCATCGGCTGTGTACATACCCAGCAGACTTGCTGTCACTCGCGTGGAGATCCAAGCTGTCACAAGTGTGGAGATGCCAGCTGTCCAGTGGGAAGATCCCCAAAGTCCTGCTGGGTCACATCGCTTTCTCTGTCGCCGTCCACTTCCAAACCCTGGCTAGTAATGCCAAATTGAACGTATGCATGAAGGCGGCCAAAAAGGTGCTGGTCAGCACCGGTCATCTAACCGACCCCAAACAAAACGAGCGCGTGTGGAAGTTTCTGAAGGACCACCTCACCGGTCATGTCCACGAGCACCTGACTAGTGAGGTTAGCGACGTGGACATGACGCTGTACGACATGTTCGCCATGTTCTTCTTGTGTGAGTGTATGTGGAAAGGGGACGTGGGCCCAGTGATGGAGCTCACGAAGAGTATGGCCCATGTCCGCCATGACGAAAGGCCTGATTTGGGTCTGGTCACTGCCCTCAAACACTTTGACCACTGTCACGTTGAGGGGCTGTCAATGGCCGACTGGGTCTGGGACGCTTTACAGCGGTGTGTGAGCAAGGTGAAGAACAGTCACCGCCAACTGGTGGACATCTACCTGGACAACCTTCTGCTGCAGTGCCACCTGTCTATTACTGGGTTTGAAGACTTGAAGTTGGCTGAGAGACACCGACGTTATTTCCTGATTCTGCTGTTCGCCAAACAAGGACTGTGGGATACAGTGAGGCAGCTGATGGCTCATGACGTGGTTTTTCCAGTTGTTCTCAACATGTTGTCCCACTGGATTCTGGACGAAAGCTACCTGTTGGCTGTGGAAGTGTTGGAGTGTTTCTACAGTCCTCCTCCACCACTGGATCTCAAATGTGCCTTCAGTTGTTCTATGGTGCCCACAGGTTTCTTGGGACAGTGCTTATTTGACATGCGTGTCGTGGCTTGGCGCTTAGGGTTGACCCATGCCTGTATCTGGTTGTACGATCGTGTGTGTCTGTTTGACGCCATCCCCTACTCCCAGGACCCACACCCAAACGTCACATTGATGAAGATCTACATGAGATTGTTCGTCGACAATGACTTCTCCCTGCTGTGGGGAGCCATGGTGCAGTGTGGATGGCCAGTGTTTTCTGAAAGGATCCATCGTTTTAAACGTAACGTGGTTCTGAGATGTCTATTGTCCAGATTCATGATCATCATCGATGAACTGTTGGTTGTTGTGAGAAAAAGCAATGGGTATGAAGAACTGGACTGTAAGGCGTTGTCTTCATGGCTCAAGCAGCAAGGAACAGGCTTCTAACGTGCTAACACATTCAACCAATGAATAGAGTTTGAACATTTTTAACCTGTATTTACTACATTGAACGAAACTGCTGGATTCTGATGATAAAGACATTTCACTTGCGTCCACGTTTGAATAAAAACTGTAAGACTGTGACCATTCAGTCTGACCCTGGTACACTATCAAGTTTTCTTGTTAACAGCATACAAATGAAGCAGGTCTCAACCAGGGACATTCAAACCAGCACAGACTTCGGTGATTTGGTTGTTATCTTGGTAAATAGACATGGCACCGTTTTCATATCTGAAAGATGAAACAAGGGGGCGTGGTGACACTTTAATGACACGTGCAAAATAGAGTGGTGGTGGTGGTGGTGGTGGTGGGAGGGGGTCAGTTTGAGCTAGGAACAGCTCCACGAGTATGTTGATGGATATCAGGGTGTGGTTATATATCTTAAAACAGGACATGACTTGTATCAAGGTGTGATGGTTTGTTTTAAAACAGGACGTAACTCGTAAGATTGGTTTTGTCATGATGATCGGTCAACAGTTCAATTTACTCATTTGCATAACCCTGGAAATCTGATAAATTCCAAAACGCCTTCAAATAGTTGAATGAAAATGTACACTTACAACACAAAGAGCAACTGACAACAAAGTGTTGACTGTGATTCACAGATCAGCCAACAGACACTAAAGCTGGAGTCACTTTCTTCATGACATAAACATACAGCACATACAGTCTACAAAATTAAAGATGAACATGTTCTAGAAAGGGGTGGATTTTCTTACATTCAAGACTCACGCACATTTCACAATCCCCCCAAAGCACTCACATACCATTGGATAGCAAAGAATAAAATTTCTGAATTATTAAGATAGGCCACTTTTATAAAAGACGGTGAGTTTATATCTCAAGTTTTATCTCCACAAGAAATATCGTTTTATCAGTTCTCTGATGTATAAAAACATACACTGGAAATCAGTGTGCTGGTAGACAAAATAATGCTACAACTATATGTGAAATATTTGTGTGGAACATTTTTTAATATCAAAACAATCCATCCATAGACATTATACACTTCTAGATTTTGTACCCATAATTTTATTCTTCTGTTACAAAATCAGCTGAAACAAGCAAAGTACAGATTTGATGTGCAGAAACAATTTTATGTAATTTGAGTTTTTATGTATGTTTTAGTGTACTTAATGATGTTTACATGTTTGTGTTCAGTTTTTGTTAGCTCCCTTGATGATAAATTGTCAGAGTGGTCAACGCCAGGAGCATCTCTTCAGACTGTGTGCACAAATACGTTGATATATGCACTTAGTTTTGTTTTCCTTTTTTGTTTTTTTTATTTGGGTGATTGCTTTGAACGATGAGAGTGCGCGCTTTGGTTTTATTTTTGTATCAAAATTTGGTGCCTTACAATCATCATCAGCCGTCTTCTTCTTCTTCTTCTTCTTCATCATCTTCATCTTCGTCATCATCGTCCATCTTCTTCTTCTTCTTCTTCATCATCATCTTCGTCGTCATCTTCATCTTCATCATCATTTTGATGATAATCATAATGTCGTCGTCATCGTCGTCATCGTGATTATCATCATCATCATCATCATCATCATCATAATGATAATCATAGTCGCTGTCGTCATGGTCATCATCATCATCGTCATCATCATCATCATAATGATAATCATAATCGCTGTCGTCATGGTCATCATCATCATCATCATCATCATCATCATCATCATCGTTATCATCATCATGGTCACTCCATATGTACCATGGGTAGTGTCAGCTTTCATGTCTGTGGTTTCGGTGTCTATTCTATAGCGAGGAGTCTTCTGGGGTTTTGGGTTCCATTTGCCAGAACGTTGGTAAATTGTTAAATAACTATCAGTACACATGTCTTACAACTCTCATTTTCTTACTGGATACAACGCTTTATCTAAATGCTATTGGGTGTGGGGTTTGTGGTGGTTGGAATCTTTTTTTATCTTTTGCATGCTATCTGTTTCTGCCAGTACGTCCAGTGACTTGGTCTGTTTATGTTTTGCAATATTTTTCAAACACAAAGTGTCTTTTTACAAGAGAAGATGTTTCTTCGCCATATGCAACCAAAATTTCCTCGATCTGAGAATCATGTTTTTTCAGTTTTTCAATAACTGATTTTATTGAGTTCCACTGTATTTTTCAGTATGGACTAGCTGTAAGATCCGGTGGGATTTTATGCACTATCATTGAGTGATAAAATCTCTTAAAGGTTTTGCGTTTATTTTACATCGCTCTTGCTTAAACTTGGGATTATTTTCCATTAAATTAGTCAGCTTCTATCTCTTTTTATTCTTCTTGATGATTGTGGGTTTTCCTTTTTGTGGTGGATATATAATTTCTGCCCTTAGTTCCATAAGCAGAATTTGTTTGAATGACAATTTGAATTCTGACTTGATACTGCTTCTTCCGTGGGGATGCTGGGGGCCCTTTCAGTATAAACAGTATACCCACCTTCTGGAAATTCTGTGCTAGAAATTTCCTCTTTTCTGTCACTCTTTGTTTCTGCCCTGCTCCTTTGCTTTCTGTCATTTTCTGCCTTGCTGGTCCATTCACCTGTATGTGTTGTACCTGTATGAAGCCTTACATACTTTCTCTCAGGACTGATAATTGGCCACATGTATTAAGTGCATTTTTGGCTCTGAGGACATACGATGTGCAGAAGGAATTTTAGGTAATGTAGGCTGGGTTTTATGTATGTTTTATGGCGTCTTCAGTTGTGTTTAAATTTGTATTCAGGTATGTTGTATAAATCTCCTGGCGAGAAACTGGACGGAGTGGTCAACTCCAGGGCGTGTTCTTAGATCATGTGCGCAAATGCATTGATGTGTGCTTGGTTTTCTTTTCTAGGTGTTTTGTGTTTTCTCTCTCTCTCTTTCCAGTGAGGTTTTAGTTTACATTGTGAGATGGTTATAACCCTGATATGGCCCTGGCAGTGGGCTGGGCTTGACGTCACGTTGCTCACTGTACACCATACTGTTGTTTGTACACTTTGATTGTGTTTAATGCAGTGTGTACATTATTGCACTTTCCTGCCAATAATAACAACAATGATCACATCAACGATTCTCCCCCTCCTTCTCCTCCTCCTCCTCCTTCTCCTCATCATCATTATCATAATCCCGTCATGATCATTGTTCTCGTCGTCGTCGTCAACGGCCTCGTCATCATCGACATCATCATCATCATAGTCGTCATCGTCATCGAAGTCATTGTCATCATCATTGTCGTCGTGATCGTCATCGTCATCATTGTCGTTATCATTGTTGTCGTCGTCGTCGTCTTTCTCCTCCTCCTCCTCATTATCATCATCATCGTCACCATCACCGCTATAATCATCGTCATAATCATCATCATCATCATCATCAGGCGTTGAATTGTGTTAATTGAATAAAATCAACGCGCTCACCGTTCACTCCAACATTTACATTTTATCACAAAAAAACAACAACAACAAAAAACAGGGGGGGGGGGGTGGAGACAGGAGGGGGGTGGAATGGGTGAGTGAAGAAGACAATGAAAGGAGGGACACAGAAATGAAAGTCGACAGTTAAAGATTGAAGACACGGTCTCTGACAAATGAAAAAAACACTAAATGACAGAAGTACAAGAACAACAATAACAACGGAAAGAATGGAAAGGTAGTATGTGATCAGGTGTACACACACACACACACAACCACACACACAACAACATACACACACACACATACACATACACACACACACCACACACAACACACACACCACACACACATACACACACACACACACACACACAACACACACACACACATGCACACACACACACACACACACACACACACACACACACATACACACACCTACACACCACACACACACACACACCTACACACACACACACACACACACACACACACACAACACACACACAACACACTCTCTCTCTCCCCTCTCTCTTTCTATCTTTCTGTTTCAGAGGAATGCCAACAAACACAAAATACAAACCTTTAACAGAACTTAGCGATAGTAAAGAGTGAAGAAGGTACAGACCCCAAACCCTGGCACCATTCGATCTTAAAATCAAACTCAAAGTGACAGTTAGCAATCCAACAAAACAACAGGCACCAGAAACACAGACAAGAATAAGATGAGAACGTGTATATGGTTTAACAGGAATTAGAGGCGACGGTTCGATCGTATCTTTTGTTGACTTAAACAGCCTGTGTGAATAAATAAGTTTGAATAATGCATTTGTTTCTGTGTATGTGTGTGCGTGCGTGCGTGTGTGTGTGTGTGTGTGGTGTGTGTGTGTGTGTGTGTGTGTGTGTGTGTGTGTGTGTGTGTGTGTGTGTAGGTGTGTGTAGGTGTGTGTGTGTGTGTGTGTGGGTTGCGTGTGTGTGTGTGTGTGTGTGTGTGTGTGTTCGTTCTTTGATTTAACGTCTTTTCACTATGAGTGATATTAGACAGGGAAAAAATGGGGGATGAGAGTCGGACGGGTTGGATTGGGATCAGAGGGGAGACAGAGTAAGACTAAGAAAATAGAAAAATTGGACAAGATCTTAACACTAACAATGAACACTAACAATTAACATCAACAATGTGAAGGGAAAATTTTAACGCTAAAGTACAAACATCATAAACTTAAAGCAATGCATTAACAGGACTGTGAACCAATGATTCTGAAATTCTAACTGACAAAGATTGATCTGAAGTTATTTCTTTAAAATGAGTTTCAGAATAGTTTTCTTGTGTAAACATTTTTGGTAAAAAAGAACGCAGCATTTTGCAGTAAAATAAACAGTGAAACAGCGTGAATTGTTCGGCGCAAATACACTTGACATTTTTACAATATTTTGTTTTCAATGCATTCAGCTGAATACGAAAATGAACAGCAACAATCGATCTCGAATGATATATAGAATACTGCAATTTTTTACACACATTTTGAAATGAAAGTTTTATCATTTGTTTTGTCACAAATTTTTCATTGAAATGATCATGAAAACGAATCCATGAGGCTGATTCTAGCAAGCTACAAGCTTCTTTTACGGAAAATTTAATACGTAATTCTACAGTATAATCAGAGTTATGCGCACCTTGCTTAGCTGCTCTGTCAACTACTTCGTTGCCGTGAAGACCAACGTGAGAAGGCACCCAGCATAAACTGATATCTGTACCTTTTATCATTAAAATTAGAAAATTTAAGGCTTTTCTTGCCTTTGTTAAAATTTAATCAAAATGGACATTCCAGTTTAATTTCGATGTTATGAAGTCTCCCAGAAATTTTACAACCTGTTTGTAACTTATCACTTCACCATGCAGTCTGAAAGTTGGCAAGTTACTTAAAGTACCACCAGGATTAAATAGCATCATGTTAGTTTTTTCTGTTGACAACGACAGACCATTTTCTAACATGTAGTTTCCAAGACTATCAAGATCAGATTGATACAACTTCCTGATGTAATTCTGCGCTCTCTGGGGAGTTGTCTTTTTTAAAGTAATATTCATCCAGATACATATATCATCAGCGTACTGTACCAAAACAACACGATTTGAGAGTGCATTAGGAAGATCCTGTATAAGGATATTAAATAAAATAGGTGCTATCACTGAACCTTGAGGAATTCCCATATCAAGACGTCGTGAAGTAGAATAACTTGTTCCCACTCTTGCCTGAATTGTTCTATTGGCTAAATAGGACTTAATATAATTATACATATTGCCAGATAGACCAATAGATTTCAGCTTGTACAATAAACGTGTATGCCAAACTTGATCATAAGCTTTTTTCACATCAAAAAAAGTTGCTAAAACACTTTTTCTACGGGCAAACTGTTGTTTTATCTGAGTTGTAAGTTTAACTAGATGCTCGACTGTGGATCTCCCTTTTCTGAAACCTGCCCGGTATACCGGGATAACGTTATGTAATGTATGCGTCTGTTTAAGATCAATCTTTCCATTAGTTTGCTCGTATGGGACGTCAAAGCAATAGGTCTGTAACCGTTTTTGTTGTTTTTAGGCTTTCCAGCTTTTAATATGGGTATAACAATAGACTTTTGCCATGCCTGTGGTACAGTTCCACTCACCCAGCATTTCTGAAAAATTTTGTGTAAGAAAATAATAAAGTTTTCTGGAAGATGCTTAATCATTTCAGTTGAAACAGCATCGACACCTACCGAACTCCTTTTGTTGTGTAGAGACAAGATAGTGGTTTTTAGCTCTTCTAAGGTGATTGGTGAATTAAACCAGCGATCATTTTGAGGTACTGGATCAGTGAAGATAGGGTTGTTAGCTGCCATTTCTCTGTAGTGTTTGCAGGTAGGAGACAAACCGTCTACTTTACTATTTTCAGCAAAGAGTTCTACAAAAGTTTCAGCTTTGTCCATGTCGGAAGGAAATTTGTGACATGTATCAATCATTATTGGACATCTAGATAAGTTGGCTCCATTTTTCATTTGATTCATTTTTGTCCAGACTTTATGGAAATCCTTAAAATCAGAAATTTCTTTGGTGCAGTATGATGCCCAATAATCTTTCTTTGCTTCAGCGATGATTTTATTACACTGGATGTTAGCTTTTTTCATTTCCATGTGATCTTCAGGTTTTCTGCTTTTGATGTAAATTTTGTATTTCTCTTTTTTATACTGAACTGCTTTTTCACATGCCTCTGTCCACCAAACATTACCCAAACGGTTATTGGACTTATAAGTTTTGAGTTTCGGGATGGAGAGGTCTGCAGCAGCTAGAATTGACTCCTGGAACTTAGAAAACATAGCGTCTACATTTTCACTTTCATAATGCTTATATTTTTGTTTAGCAAGAGCAGTCCGAAACAAGGACCAATCAGCGCGCGTGTAATTATATTTTGGTATGATGTCAGGAGTGCTGTCTTTCATCCTGATGTTGTCATAAATTATTGTTATGATGATAGGTAAGTGATCACTTCCCAAAGTATCTTTATGAGTGTCCCAGGTACAGCATGGTACTAATTCTGGTGATATTAGTGACAGATCGATGGCTGTTGCCCGGTGTTTGGAAACATCAGGAATTCTAGTGACACTCCCATCATTCAAAAGGTAAAGCGCACTGTCTACTATATTTTCTACCAACCGATTGCTTGTAACAGTACAACAGTCTTTTTCCCAAAACGGGGAGTGGGAATTAAAGTCTTCACCTATTAGCCATCTACCGTGCTCCAGATCTGGGATCGTACGCAGCCATTCTGTGTTGTGGTCATTTGGACCTGTTGGCAGATAGACTGACAAAACGTTCAGGATGAAAAATTACTGAATTGTACTGTAGCGGCACAAGCGTGTAAGTCTTCAGTTGATGTAAAAACTGGGGAAGTAAATATGTGATACTGCAACTCTTTGAGTATATATATCGCAGTGGCTACCTTCTTTCCGGGATTTCCCTAGGTATATATTGGAGGATAATAATAATTTTGGAAATTAGGAAGTTTGGTTGGGATAACATTAAGCGACTGCAAAATCAAGATTTCACATGATTTGATGCGAGAAAATGTTCCAGGTATGAAGAATTGATGGAAATAGATCTACAATTCCACTGTAAACATTTGATTTGTGATTGTTGGCGCAATTTCATTGTTGGCTAATGTCTTATGTTAAATCAATTGTTATTTGTTTGATAATCACGAAGACTTTGGTTTTCTATGTAGGAGAAACATGGCCAGAAATAAACCATAAATTACTTAGACTACTATTGAAAGGTGGAAAATAAAATGTAGTTAAACTATGGGGAAAAGTCCTTCTAATAGAGATAAGAGGTGATTAAGAACAGAAACAAATTACAAATAAATGAAACAATGGTATATACGCCGTCAAATGTACGGAGATTATAGTCTGACTGAGTCCTGATGACGAATTGTCAGAGATGATGTGGGAAAAGTCCTGTGACAGGAAACGTTGACAACTGTAGATCTACTAAAACATATCATATGGCAGCCACCACGGTTCGCAGTTATCAAAAGGTGGAACCGTCCTAGGGGGAATCTGGAGGCATGTAGTCGTGAAGATCGTGATCGTGTTGTTCTCCTAGGGGTCTCCCAAAACAAATCCCGAACGTGTCGTCCAAGGTTCCCCGCTATCACGCTGCTTCCTCTGGCAGTGGGGTGAATATTGTCTTGTAGAAAACTGCTGGTTAATACGGAGGTTTTCATGGGAGACAAAAGATATGTTTTTTATGTCAACAAGCTCAGCGGACAAGAAAGCGTTGAACAAATTCCGCTGAACCTCCATACGTGCATGTCGGACAGGGGCGACCTTGCTGATGACTATCTTTGATGTTGGGTATGTTTGTGCTGATGTTTGATGCAAGAAGCAAAATGTTGAGTAGTTGCTGCGATGTCTTTGTTATTTAGTTCGTGGACACCACAATGAAAAACGATACAGTCAGCAGGATTGTCAAATTTAGATAGTGTCTTGTCTAAAGAGCCGTTTATGTCATGAATGTTATTCACAGCACACGAGTCTCTTTCAAAACCGTAAACATCGTCCCAGTCTTCTTGAATTGACACCTGTCAACACCGAATCGTGGATAGTCAGAATGTACGGGAGGTCGTGGTTCTTTTTACGCTGTTCTGGTATCTTCTTAGTGTGTGACGTTGAATGTTTGAGCTGTGAGGTGACGTCTTTAGCTTTTTTGATGTCATGATGTTGTTCTTTCCCGTCTTTGGTTTTATTTTCCGTCGCAAATTTTGCTCCTTTGACTTATTGCTGCTACATTTTGTTTTGTCTGTTTTGGGGGGCTGTTGGTCGTCCTGCCTGCGTGTTGGTTTCTGTTTGAGAATGTCTGCGTACGTGGGATTTGTGTCATGGAGATCTGTCTGTGTCTGACTGTTACTGGTGATCTTGATGGTGGTGGTTGCTGTCGACTGGACCGCGATCTGCGCACGCACAGTCCTTTCCAAAGAATTAACTTGCTTGCGCAGATCCAGTACAATGTTTTGGAGATCAGCAATTGCACTCACAAGTTCCGCAGAGCTGAGTACAGGCGTGGTGCGTGTTGTCTCACTCTGCGTACCAGTGAGATCCGCGGTCGAATTGCCATTTGTTCGGTCAGTCTCGGCCTTTTCGTTCCCATCTCCCTCGTCGCTGGTCGTTTGGATCTCCCGATCGGCCGTTCCCGCTGACGTATCTTCTTGCTTCTGCTGAGCAAGGCGGCCTTGTCTTGTTCTGGTCATTTTGGACTAATCCACAATGTCTCTGACTGCTGGAATTTTACCAGTTAGGAGTCTCCGCCATCTTGAATGTGTCAAATGTGTGTGTGTGTTGTGTGTGTGTGTGTGTGTGTGGGTGTGCGTGCGTAGGTGTGTCTGCTTGTGTGCGTGTGCATGTGTGTGTGTGTATTTGTATGTGCTCGGCTGTGTGTGTGTGTGTGTGTGTGTGTGTGTGTGTGTGTGTGTGTGTGTGTGTGTGTGTGTGTGTTATATCCCTGCGCATACACGTATGTGTGCATGTGCCCACGCGCATGCACATACTCGTCACGGAGAAAAATTATGTATTTCTGTAGAAATCTATTTCTTTTGTGTTTTTCTCTAAAACATCTTCTGTGTTACATCACTGCTGTCTCAACAGAGATAGAGACAGAGAGAGACGAGAGACAGACAAACAGACAGACAGACAGATAGAGAGAGAAAGACAGAGAGAGACAGACAGACAGAGATAGAGAGAAAGACAGAGAGAGAGAGAGACATACAGACAGACAGACAGACAGACAGACAGAGAAAGACAGAGAGAGAGAGAGACAGACATACAGAGAGTAAGAGAGAGAGAGAGAGAGAGAGAGAGAGAGAGAGAGAGAGAGAGAGAGAGAGAATGTTTATGTGTAGGCTTAAGGCTCGTGCCATGATCATTGTGGATCTTCTCCATCACGTGGCATCAGTGGCTTGACAATTCATAGGGTTTATGTGCAGGCTTAAGGCTTGTGCCATGATCATTGTGGATCTTCTCCATCACGTGGCATCAGTGGCTTGACAATTCATAGGGTTTATGTGCAGGCTTAACTCTGTTGTGACTGCACTTGCCACAGCTGAGCTCTCCTGCTGGCCTAGGGCTGCCACAGTGAAATCACTGAGAACAGGTGCAAGTGAACTTATCCATCGATTTTAGACAAAGAAACCGGCAAAACGTAGCTGAAGCATTCAATGGAAGTTCGCTCCACAAGGGAAGCAACTGCCAACTACTAAATCATTAGCATAACAAAAGTAGAGGGAGTTATATACCCTAGACCATCTGTTACTTCGATCGAAGTAGCCCATCGTCAAAGAGTTAAGGCTTGTGACACGACCATTTTGGATCTTCTCCATCACATGGCATCAGAGGTTTCACAGTATATGGAATTTATTCCGCGTGCGCAGACATCATCTTGAGAAACCCAAACGGAATTTTTATGGTTTGGCGTTCTCTTATTTTGTTCTGTCTGTCTGTCTGTCTGTCTGTCTGTCTGTCTGTCTGTCTCCAACTCCTTGAGTGTATGTGCGTGTGTATGTGTGCATGTGTGTGTGTGTGTGTGTGTGTGTGTGTGCATGTGTGTGTGTGTGTGCATGTGTGTGTGTGGGTGGGTGTGAGTGTGTACGTGCGTGTATGAGTGCGTATATCGTATGTGTGTGCATATATGTGTGAGTGAGTATGTATGTGTGTGAGTGTGTGAATGTACGTGTGTGTGTGTGTGTGTGTGTGTGTGTGTGTGAGCATGAGCGCGTGTGCGCGTGCGTGCCTATGTGTACACGCACGCATGTATAAATCTGCGTGTGCGCGCTCGCTCGCGTGTGTGAATTATGCAGTTTAACACCAGTTATAACAAACTTTTATTTTCTCCCGCCGGGAAAGACCTAAACTTGCCCTCCCCCCCCCCCCCCCCCCCCCACTCTCGCTCCCTCCCCCCCCCCCACCACGATCCTAAACTCCAACAGTCAACAAATGGCGACAGGAAACTGGTAGCCAGACTGAGGGAACACTATGCCCTGACAAAGAAGGCGGTGTTTGTTTTTTCCCCCTCACAGTAATATCGGTGTTTGTTTGACAGCACAAACACCCTCAAGCCCTGAGCAAACGTGTGAGAGCCACGGTCAAAGGGAAAGAACCACGTCACTCGCGATCTCAAAGGGAAAGAATCCCTTGTGCCGCCCGATTAGGGTGATAT
>JAPXFY010000029.1:48537102-48539602 GCA_030674185.1 Monoplex corrugatus
CTCACCTTATCTACCAGCCTTCTGCAGGAAGTCAAAGGGTTAAGTTTTTACAGTTGGTAGATAATGTGCTGGAATCAAAGGATTAAGAAAAAGAAAAATAGCCCCCCTCTCCCCCAAGTTTCTGTGGCATAGAGGTAGGAATGCCATATGGTCTTGTTTGTCAGCACTCGGTGCCCCGTTTCCTCAGAGAGAGCGTGTGTGTGCATTCCTGATGACTGACATGGAGCACTTTATTGCTGACCATCCCCAGTTTCTGCCCTTTGAGTGTGGACACCAAGTCACAGGCTTCACATTTGTCACTCGAGCAAATCCCTGTTGGTAGGTTTCTGAGGCTTTTCACAGTTGTGCTTCTTTTTTTCTAAGTCTTAGATGTTTATCCCATTCTGACAGAGAAAGATAAAATAAAATGAAATCTCAGAAAAAGAACAGAACAAAAGATACAAAACGCCACAGAACAATCCGTTATTGAACTAGCTATGATTATATTTTATATCTGTCTGTCTACCTACCTACCTTCCTATCTATCGGTCTATCTACCTACCTACCTACCTACCTACCTATCTATCTGTCTATCTACCTACCTATCTGTCTATCAATCTAACTATCTGTCTATCTATCTATCTGTCTGTCTGTCTACCTATTTGTCTGTCTGCCTATCTATCTTTTCTGTCTATCTACCTATTTGTCTGTCTGTCTGTCTGCCTATCTATCTATCTGTCTGTCTATCTATCTATCTATCTATCTATCTGTTTGTCTATCTACCCATCTATCTGTCTGTCTGTCTACGTATCTGTCTTTCTGTCTGTTTGTCTGTCTGTCTATCTATCTATCTATCTATCTTGCTATCTATCTGTCTGTCTATCTTCCTTCTAATCAAACGCCTGGTTTGGACCATCATGACATCCAGAGCTGAAGGATGGACCCTCAAAAAGAAAAACATAAAGAAAATAATTTCAACTGCGATGTAGTTCTATAAACGTCCCTTAAGCGTGATCTAGAAAGACAAGAGAAGTGACAACAGCTACTCCATGAGCTGAAAACCCGAAGAAAACTCGCACAGGTCATCCTAAAAAGAAACTGACCTTTGGACATGCGTTCAGTCCAGTTCAATGTCGAGCTTGCTCGGCTATCCATGACATGTTTCTTCCATCCCTCTCTGTCAGACATTGCAGTAGGTAGTTCATCATACTGACAGCCCGTATCATCCATCAGTTGGTCAATGAAGGTCTTCTTTGGACGTCCTGGTCTTTGTTTGCCATGACTGGGTCTCCATAGTAGAACATCCCCACCAGTTCTTCTTTGCTACGCCAGCGGTGTCCCGCGAAAAGCAGTCTTTGTTGACGTATTGATTTACTGATTGGTGGGATCTTACAATATAACTCTTTGTTTGTTGGATGTTCTCTCCAGGATTTGTTCTGGGCTGCACGTAGCATTCGTGTGTATGCTCCATCAATCTTCTTCTCCAATGTCGTTGTTCGGGTCCAAGAGATTGAGCCATATGTAAGAACGGACTCTACTGCTGCTCGGAAGAAGTTCCTTTTCGGGTTGTCTGGTATATTGGATTTCCAGATTTTCTCCAGTTGATTTGGAGCGCCACACGCATTTGCGAGTCTGGTGTTGACGTCTTGTTCTGTGGAGTCAGTGTAGCTGGACATGTGTACTGAAACAAAACAAAACAAAACAAAACAAAACAAAACAAACAAAAAATGCATTCTCACCAAAGATGTCATCCGAGGAAAAGTCGAAGGCAAAAGAGGAAGGGGAAGACCACGAACAGATTACCTAGGAAACATCAAGGAGTGGACAGGTCGTAACAGTCCAGAGATTTTCAACCTGGTTGAGGACAGACAGATGTGGAGGACAGAGACCCGGACAGCAGTGCCGGCAGCCAAACATTCCATGGAGTGATGCTGTAGACTGACTGAGGACAGACAGACGTGGAGGACACACCCGGACAGCAGTGTGGGCAGCCAACATTGCAAGGAGTGATGCTGTAGTGTGAGTGAGTGAATGGTGACCAGATTGTAGTGAAATATAGCCTATATGTTCATTTTCAACATTAAAAAAGTACAATTCTCAATAAGCCACGAATACACTTTTCTTTGGAGTCTGGAATTTGTTCAAAAAGGATTCATTGCACTCGGACAGTACCATATACGCTTCCCCCAATTCTGCCAGCAAGTACCTGGCATATCTCCTGAGCCTTCGCGAAACCCTGTGTGCAAGCAATGTCTTGAACTGAGGAGCGGATCGGGAAGGGGGAGAAGGAGAGGAAAACCTATGACACACTATGACACCACCAGAATGACGGAAACATTAAGATGGGCAGCCAACAGGCCAGTGGACCTATGAAACACTAAGCTGACACCACCAGAATGATGGAAACATCAAGATAGGCAGCCAACAGGCCAGTAGACCTATGAAACACTAAGCTGACACCACCAGAATGATGGAAACATTAAGATGGGCAGCCAACAGGCCAGTGGACCTATGAAACACT
>JAPXFY010000029.1:48552102-48564602 GCA_030674185.1 Monoplex corrugatus
GTGTGTAAAAAAAGACGTACTCACATACACGTGTGTAAAAAAAAAAAACGTACGCAGGTATGAAAAGGTATGTATGTACTGATGTACGCAGGTATGAAAAGGTATGTATGTACTGATGTACGCATGTAGAAAAAGAGGATAGCTACTTACGTACACATATGTCAAAAAGGTACTCACGTACACATGTATAGAAAGGCTACATACTCACGTGCACGTGTATAAAAAGGGTACATATTCACGTAGGCATACATAAAAAGGTACATATTTAAGTACGCATGTACGAAAAGGGTACATACTCACCTATGAATGTACAAAAAATGTACATACTCATGTGCGCATTCTTAAAAAGGACACACAAACATACGCATTTATCAAAAAAAACAAAAACGCACACACACGCACGCATATTTAAACACACGCACGCACGCGCGCGCGCGCGCACAGACAGACACACACACACACACACGTCTACAAGCACATATGAAATCATAGCAATTTCCTACAAACATGATTGTCGCCAGCAATGTTCTAGTTTGTTGTTCAGGAAGCTTCCAACATTATGATTATAATAATGATCATGTGAGAGACAGAGAGACAGAGACAGACAGACAGAGAGACAGACAGAGAGAGAGAAAGAGATACAGACAGACAGACAGACAGACAGAGAAAGAGACCTAGAGAGAGAGAGAGAGAGAGAGAGAGAGAGAGAGAGAGAGAGAATGAGACAGAGAGAGAAAGAGAAGAGAAGAGAAGAGAGAGAGAAAGAGAGAGAGAGAGACATACAGACAGAGACAGAGAGAGAGACAAAGAGAGACAGAGACAGAGAGAGACAGAGACACAGAAAGAGAGAGGGGGGGGGAGAAAAAAAGAGTAGTTTGACTTTCACTGTTCTTCGCTTGTGAAGTTTATTTTCGAGCGAGAGAGGACGCAAAAAGCAAGCCCATGGAGTTTTAATTTTTCTTATGAATCCACCGAAGGTTTCTTTTCCTACAACAATATCTATGGACCAGTCCCACCACCACGTATTTTTCACTTCTTTGACCTACAACGTTTCTCCATACTTCACTATGCCCGACATCGTCACCACCATTTTTGTCTTCAAACGGGTTGTTCCAAAAATGCTCACTGATGCCACAAGTAGTGAACCGTTTGCGGATGATTTGCAGATGAAAATGACTTTCCATGTGTGAAATCTTCAATTTTTTTTTTCGTCAGCGGAAACCTATGAAAGAACCGTGGAAAGAACATTTTGATTTCGCAGAAAATGAGTCCTACCTATGTGTGTTACAATAGAAATTATCGGCTTATTAAAGAACGAGATTACTAACTGCAACAAAAATAGCAACTGCATATTAGGACATCGCAGTTTCCCTTATGTTAAACGCTTTAAGTACAAACAACACGAAATTTGTGACAAAGTCATAACAAATTGAGAGACTGAGACAGAGAGACACAGGCAGAGAAAGAGGAGAGAGAGAGAGAGAAGAGAGAGAGAGAGAGAGAGAGAGACAGACAGACAGACAGACACAGAGAAACAGAAAGAAAGAGAGGGGAGGTAATAACAGTTTTTTTTCTAATGGTAGAATATATAAGGTAAAGCCATTTGAGAGAGAGAGAGGAGAGAAAGACAAACAGAGATAAAGAGAGAGGGGGAGAGAGACAGAAGGAGAGAGAGAAAGAGCAAGACAAAGAGGATGAAGCAGAGAAAGAGAGAGAGAGAAAAGGAAAAGAAATTAAAAAACAAAACAATATACAAATGTCCAACGCAAGCAAAAACTGCAGGGAAACAAAACAACAAGTGAAATCCTCATTAAGATACATCCTCAGCCAGAAAACAGGCCACAATGCAAACAGTGCAAAAGCAACGAAAAAAAAAAGATAAAAAAAGTTGATAAATAAATTTTTAAAAAGTTAGATAATAAATGAATAGAATAAAGAATAAATATGTAAATAAACATATAAATAAATAAATGAATAAATAAATGAATAAATAGATAAACAAATGGATAAACTGAAGAATAAATAATAAACAAACAAAGAACAAACAAACAATCAAATAAACAAAGAAACAAGCAAAGAAACAAACAAAGAAATAGATAAATAATGAAATAAATAAATGTATACATAAATAAATAAATGAATAATAAACAAATAAATAAATGAATAAATAAACATAAATAAACAAATAAACATGTAAATAAATACACAAACAACTAAATGAATAAATAATAATAAATAAATAAATAAACATATAAATAACTAACTAAATAAATAAACGAATAAATAAATGAATAAATAAATAAATAAATGAATAAAAAAAAAAAAAGCAAAAAACAAACAAACAAATAAACAAAAAACAAACAAATAAATAAATAAATAAATAATAAATAAATAAATAAACAAAAAACAAACAAATAAACAAATAAATAAATAAATAATAAATAAATAGATAAATAAATAAATAAATGAATAAAGACAACAATACAAACGGCTGAAGGAAAACCCCAACAAGGCACATCATACATACGACTGTCCTCCACTGGTAAAGACAACGATGGGAAAAACAGCATAAAAGTGAACTGTATCAATCAGTGTTTCAAGGTAAACTATTTCACAACTTCCATATCCACACTTTACACACAGACAGATCGACAGACAGACAACTAGATAAATGTTAGACAGACAGACAGATAGACACGAAGATAGGTAGATACATAGACAGACAGACAGCCAGACAGATAGACACAAAGATAGGTAGATACATAGACAGACAGACAGACAGCCAGGCAGATAGACACAAAGATAGGTAGATACATAGACAGACAGACAGACAGACAGACAGATAGACACAAAGATAGGTAGATACATAGACAGACAGACAGACAGCCAGGCAGATAGACACAAAGATAGGTAGATACATAGATAGACAGACAGACAGACAGATAGACACAAAGATAGGTAGATACATAGACAGACAGACAGACAGACAGACAGATAGACACAAAGATAGGTAGATACATAGACAGACAGACAGACAGATAGACACAAAGATAGGTAGATACAGAGATAGACAGACAGACAGACAGACAGACACAAAGATAGGTAGATACAGAGATAGACAGACAGACAGACAGACACAACGATAGGTAGATACAGAGATAGACAGACAGACAGACAGACAGACAGACAGATAGACACAAAGATAGGTAGATACAGAGATAGACAGACAGATAGACACAAAGATAGGTAGATACATAGACAGACAGACAGATAGACACAAAGATAGGTAGATACAGAGATAGACAGACAGACAGACAGATAGACACAAAGATAGGTAGATACATAGATAGACAGACTTGACAGAGAGACAGACAGACAGACAGACAACTAGATAAATGTTAGCCAGACAGACAGATAGACACGAAGATAGGTAGATACATAGACAGACAGACAGACAGACAGATAGGCAGAGCGTCAGTCAGACAGACAGACAGACAGATAGAAAGATAGCTAGCTACCTAGCTAGCGAGATAGATACAGGGACAGACACACAGATAAATAGACAAGCACATAGACAGACACATAGACATATATATATATATATATATATATATATATATATATATAGATAGATAAACAGACAGATAGATAGATAACTAGAGAGATAGATAAATAGATAACGAGAAAGATACCTAGATAGAAATAGACACATACACTGACAGACAGGTAGATAGACAGATAGATAGATAGATAGATAGATAGATAGATAGATATAGATAGATAAGCAGATAGATGGATGATGGATGGATGGATAGATAGATAGATAGATAGATAGATAGATAGATAGATAGATAGACAGATAGATATACACACAGACAAATAGACAGGCAGACAGACAGATAGATATACAAACATATATGTATATATATATAGTGTGTGTGTGTGTGCATAGATAGACTGATAGATAGATAGATAGAGAGAGAGATAGATAGATACATAGATAGATAGATAGACAGATAGATAGATAGATAGATATGCAAACAGATAGATAAATAGACAGATAGATAGATAGATAAACAAACAGACGGACAGACAGATAGATAGATAGATAGTGGATAAAGAGATATCTAGATAGATAGTTAGAGAGATAGATAGCTAGATAGACGAATAGTTAGCTAGCTAGGTAGATAGATAGATAGACAGATAGACAGACAGATAGACAGACAGACAGACAGATAGGTAGATAGATAGACAGACAGACAGACAGATAGAAAGACATTAGACAGGTAGATAGATAGATAGATAGATAGATAGATAGACAGACAGACAGATAGATGATAGATAGATAGATAGATAGGTAGATAGATAGATAGATATATAGATAGATAGATAGGTAGATAGATAGATAGATAGATAGATAGATAGATAGATAGATAGATAGATAGATAGATAGATAGATAGATAGATAGATAGATCTGTAAAAGAATTTCTCTGTCAAAACGTAACAAGATGTGTTTTGATGCTCCGGTAAAAATGTCTCATTTGAAAGTCTTGTGACATGACTTTTACTTACAACCAATGTATGTGCTCTTACTGTATTATTATTGAATAAAGACTGTGTGTCCCATTGTGTGTTTTCATAATGTTTGAAATATGAATGATCGATTAACGATTATTTCGTTTATTACGTGTTTCCTGAGTTTTTGTTACTACGTTCATACCCCTTCAAATGGTGCTTTGGATATATTTCTGATTCTAATTCTCTCTCTCTCTCTCCTCTCTCTCTCTCTCTCTCTCTCTCTCTCTCTCTCTCTCTCTCTCATTTTTCTATCTTCCTCCCTCCCTCTCCCCCTCTGTTTTTCAGTCCAAATATTTCCAAATGTACAAATGCACACCACTGATAAGCACAACAACAATAACAACAACATTGATAACTGAAACCAAAATACAATGACGACAACAGCAACAACATTGACAACAACAAACATCGATAACTGCAACAAAAATACAATGATGACAGCAACAATTAACGACAACAAAAACAACAACAACAATGACAACAACACCATCAAAAACCACAACAAAAAATACAGTTATGATAATAAAAACAATGACAACAACAACAACAACAATGACAACAACACCATCAATAACCACAACAAAAAATACAGTTATGATAATAAAAACAATGACAACAACAACAACAACAACAATGACAACAACACCGTCAATAACCACAACAAAAAATACAGTTATGATAATAAAAACAATGACAACAACAACAACAACATCGATAACTGCAACAAAAATACAATGATGACAATAACAACAAGAATAAAAACAACAGAGGCAATAACCAAGTGGGTAAAACCGCTGGACTTCTTATCACAAGGTCTGAGGTTCGATCCTGCCTGGGTACCTCCCGCCTGCTGGGTAAAGGGTGGAGATTTTTCCCCTCTCCCAGGTCAACATGTGTGTACACCTGTTAGTGCCTACATCGCTTCCTGTGTATATGCATACACAACACCAACTGTGCACGTTAAAGATCCTGTAAGTCATGTCAGTGTCTGGTGACTTATGGAAACAAAACATCCAGCATGTACACCCACTGAAGACGGAGTGTGCAGACTGTGCAGCAACATACCGCCTGCGTACTGTGGCAAAACAACGTGCATACGAGAGTCTGAAAACATTACAGCACTAAAAACAAAAATAACAATAAAAAAAACAACAACAACAAAACAACAACAACAACAAAAGAAAAAAGAAAAAAAAAGGACTCGAACAACAATGATATGAAATGAACCACAACAACAAAAAGAATGGAAACAACAACAGCAACTGCAACAACAACAACAATGGACACAGTGGAAATACCATCAAAAACGATTCAATTAACAGAAAAGACAAGCACCAACAATAACAAAATAAATAAATTAAAAAAAAAGTAAGATAAAAATTGTAACGAAGCGTAATACCACAGCGACGTTGGTAGCAACAACCCTAACCCTAACTTCCCAATAAAAATAAAAATACACAAGACTAAGCATTTTGTTGCAACAGAAAAAAAAAGAAGAAAAAAAAAGAAAAAAACATTCACAATCAGCGATTATACCACTAAACTTGAGTTTTGCCAAATCGTCACACGGACACATAGAGTACGACCTTCACCTTGTGTATCTGTTTACCTGACTTGGTGACCTTGACTCGTGATCTTTGGCATATGAAACCAGTTCTAGTTCTGTTTCAATGTCAGCTAGAACGCTGGAGTAATGTCATCTCTTATCCAGTGGAAACTCATGGTAATTGTTAGTTTCAAAAAAGAAATATATATATGTTTTCGTTTTCACTGCAAACGTTGTTTATTTCTCAGCTTTCTTTCTTTATTTTGTTCTTTCTTTCTTTCTTTGTTCATTTATTGATTTATTAGAATCATCATATTACATTATATTACATCATATTATATTATATTGTTGTTATTATTATTATTATTAATGTCATTGCACTAAAGTTCTCATCAATGGCACTTACTCTCAACCTGCATACCTGACCTGTGGTGTTCCACAAGGATCTGTCCTTGGCCCTGTTCTTTTCACTCTTTACACCTCCCCCCTGTCCACCATCATCAACTCCCATTCTATAAAACACCACTTCTATGCTGATGACACCCAACTTCAAGACAGTGACTCACCTGATAATATACAGCGCCTGTTGACTCGCACCACTGAGTGTTACTCGGACATTAAGAACTGGATGACACACAATAGACTTCAGCTTAATGACGACAAAACAGAAGCTATCCTCATTGGCACCCGTCAGAAACTTTCTCAGCTGCCTCCTCTTTCTCTCCCATTATGTAACACATCAGTCCCAATTTCTGATTCAGCTAAAAACCTTGGTGTCTGCATTGACTCTACCCTCTCCATGAACAACTTTGTTTCTCAAACTGCCAGATCTTGCTACTATCATCTCCATCGTATAAGGCTGATCAGGAAGTATCTCTCTGTCGAAACAACTGCAAAACTCGTTCTCTCCTTCATAATGTCTCGCATTGACTATTGCAATTCACTCCTGTCTGGTCTTCCTGCCTCCACCATTCACATCCTACAGCGCATTCAAAACAATGCTGTACGCCTTGTACTCAAAAAGAAAAAAGCTGACCACATATCTCCTCTCCTGGCACAACTTCACTGGCTCCCTGTATCAAAGCGCATACAGTACAAACTAGACACCATGTGCTACAAAAGCCTCAATAACGCAGCCCCCGATTACCTGTCAAGCCTACTTGAGATCTATGTTCCCTCACGTACCCTCCGCTCTGCCTCCGATCCTCTGACTTTTCGCTTTCCACGCACTAAGCTCAATACCTATGGTCCACGAGCCTTCTCTGTTTCTGGTCCACTCTCCTGGAACAAACTTCCTCTCTCAGTCCGTCAGCAACCTACTTTTGTCTCCTTCAAGTCCGCTCTCAAAATTCACCTTTTCTCCTCCGCATAAAATCCTAACCCCCTCTGCAGCCTGTCTCCGCTCGGAGGGAATCACATGGTTATAATATATAATTGTATATGCTATGCTCTCTATAATTTTCCATTGCTTTTATTCTTGCTTTTATTGCTTTTATTCTTTCTCCCCATTTATAGCCATGCTGTGTGTGTGTGTGTGTATGTGTGTGTGTGTGTGTGCGTGCGTGTGTGTGCGTGCGTGCGTGCGTGCGTGCTTGCGTGTGTGTCTGCTTCAGCGCTTAGATTTGATTTTATCAAGATTTTGCGCTATATAAATATTGTAATTATTATTATTATTACTATTAATTATAAAGTGATGAGATATGGATTTCAATGAAAAGAAGGGAATGTTGGGTTGTGCCACATTGTATGTCAAAATGTGCCATTTTCCTTTGTGTGTGTGTGTGTGTGTGTGTGTGTGTGTGTGTGTGTGTGTGTGTGTGTGTGTGTGTGTGTGTGTGTGTGTGTGTGTGTGTTGTGTGTGTGTGCGAGCGTATATGTCATTGTGTGCAGGATTCTCAACAAGAAGATCCCGGTTCAATCCTGTCTGGGTACCCACCCTACCGGGTAGCCCTTCCCCTTTAGCCCTTCCCCTACCAGGTACCCCTTCCCCTACCAGGTACCCCTTCCCCTACCAGGTACCCCTTCCCCTACGGGGTACCCCTTCCCCTACCAGGTACCCCTTCCCCTACTGGGTACCCCTTCCCCTACTGGGTACCCTTCACCTACTGGGTACCCTTCACCTACTGGGTACCCCTTCCCCTACCAGGTACCCCTTCCCCTACCAGGTACCCCTTCCCCTACCAGGTACCCCTTCCCCTACCAGGTACCCCTTCCCCTACCAGGTACCCCTTCCCCTACCAGGTACCCCTTCCCCTACCAGGTACACCTTCCCCTACCAGGTACACCTTCCCCTACCAGGTACCCCTTCCCCTACCAGGTACCCCTTCCCCTACCAGGTACCCCTTCCCCTACCAGGTACCCCTTCCCCTACCAGGTACCCCTTCCCCTACCAGGTACCCCTTCCCCTACCAGGTACACCTTCCCCTACTGGGTACCCCTTCCCCTACTGGGTACCCTTTCCCCTATCAGGTACCCCTTCCCCAACCAGGTACCCCTTCCCCAACCAGGTATCCCTTCCCCAACCAGGTGCCCCTTCCCCTACCAGGTACCCCTTCCCCTACCAGGTACCCCTTCCCCTACCAGGTACCCCTTCCCCTACCAGGTAGCCCTTCCCCAACCAGGTAGCCCTTCCCCAACCAGGTACCCCTTCCCCTACCAGGTAGCCCTTCCCCTACCAGGTAGCCCTTCCCCAACCAGGTACCCCTTCCCCTACTAGGTACCCCTTCCCCTACCAGGTACCCCTTCCCCCAACAAGGTACCCCTTCCCCTACCAGGTACCCCTTCCCCTACCAGGTAGCCCTTCCCCCAACAAGGTACCCCTTCCTCTACCAGGTAGCCCTTCCCCTACCATGTACACCTTCCCCTACTGGGTACCCCTTCCCCTACCAGGTACCCCTTCCCCTACCAGGTACCCCTTCCCCTACTGGGTACCCCTTCCCCTACCAGGTACACCTTCCTCTACCAGGTACCCCTTCCCCTACCAGGTACCCCTTCCCCTACCAGGTACCCCTTCCCCTACCAGGTACACCTTCCCCTACTGGGTACCCCTTCCCCTACCAGGTACCCTTTCCTCTACCAGGTACCCCTTCCCCAACAAGGTACCCCTTCCCCTACCAGGTACCCCTTCCTCTACCAGGTACCCCTTCCCCTACCAGGTACCCCTTCCCCTACAGGTACACCTTCCCCTACCAGGTATCCCTTCCCCTATCAGGTACCCCTTCCCCTTACCAGGTACACCTTCCCCTACCAGGTACACCTTCCCCTACCAGGTACACCTTCCCCTACCAGGTACACCTTCCCCTACCAGGTACACCTTCCCCTTAGGTACCCTTCCCCTACCAGGTACCCCCTTCCCCTATCAGGTACCCTTCCCCTATAGTACCCTTCCCCTACCAGGTACCCCTTCCCCTATCAAGTACCCCCTTCCCCTATCAGGTACCCCTTCCCCTATCAGGTACCCCTTCCCCTACCAGGTACCCCTTCCCCTATCAAGTACCCCTTCCCCTATCAGGTACCCCTTCCCCTACCAGGTACCCCTTCCCCTACCAGGTACCCCTTCCCCTACCAGGTACCCCTTCCCCTACCGGGCACACCTTCCCCTACCAGGTACCCCTTCCCCTACCATGTACCCATTCCCCTACCAGGTACCCCTTCCCCTATCAGGTACCCCTTCCCCTACCAGGTACCCCTTCCCCTATCAAGTACCCCTTCCCCTATCAGGTACCCCTTCCCCTACCAGGTACCCCTTCCCCTACCAGGTACCCCTTCCCCTACCAGGCACCCCTTCCCCTACCAGGCACCCCTTCCCCTACCAGGTAACATGAAAACACCCAGCATGTACACCCACTGAAGACGGAGTGTGCAGACTGTGCAGTGACATACCGCCTGCACACTGTGATCCCAATCGCACGCATATATGCATCCAAAAAATTGGAACGCTAAAAAAATTTTTTTTTTTTAAATTTAAAAAAACATAACGACAACAATAAGAACAAGAACAATAATGACAGCGAGATCAATAACAAAGAAAACATCAGCAGCAACAGCTGGAACAACAACAAAAACAAAATCCATGACAATATCAACTAAAGAAATTTAGAAAAAAAAGGACAAATACTAAAAATATCAATGAGAATAGGAAAGGAAAAAAAATGAAGCATTAAATTTTACTGACGATGGCAGCGACAAAGTGTCTACGACGCTGAATAAAAAAAAAACAAAAAAAAAAACAAAAAAAAAACAACAAGACCAAGCATTGTGTCAGATCAGCCAAAAACGTCAAAACCATTGACAATCAATGATTTTACCAATATACTTGGGTTTTGCCAAATCGTCACGCGGAACGAACGTGTGCGCCCTTTCCACCGTGTGGTCCTTCCGATCTCCTTGTCTCTTGATCTTTGTAACCAAGTTTTGTTTTAGTTCAGTGTTTAGCTAGAAAGTGGGACAGGTGTCATCACATATCCAATTACAAATTGACGTCATGGTTACTCACTAATACACGGCTTAGCTTTTCCGCAAATGCGATGCTTTTTTTCAAGTATTACTGGGCTAACAAAAAGCATTTGATCAAGTTTGTTCCAAGTTCTTGTCAAAATCTGCCATTTGTTGTTGTTGTTTGTTGTTGTTGTTATTTTGTTTGTTTTTGTTCTTTTTTAGGGGGGGGGGGCGGGGTGGGTGGTGTGTCTCTTTTGTGTGTTTTTGCAGATGCAGTTCTTTATTTCTTATTTTTCATTTTTTGCCCGTGCATTCTGTCCATGTTTTTTCTCCTAGGGGTTTTACGCATTTACGCGATTCAAAGAAACATAAGACAATTTCCAATGTGGATGTTTGGACTTTCATACTTTCTTTTATACAAATCAGTGATATGATGAATAAGTATTACTTAAACAGTCAAAGTTATATCAAAATTTAATACCCACACAATCGTCTATTATTTCCTGCTATATAGCTCATCCACAAATCAAAATATTGTTATTTGGGATACTTGTATTCACAAAGATTCGACCTTTATTACCACTATCACAACCAAGACCACATTCCTTCACACACACACACACACACACACCACACACACACACACACACACAACACACACACACACACACACACACCACACACACACAAACGCACGCACACACACAAACGCACGCACACAAACACACACACACAAACACACACACACACACACCACACACACACACACACAGACACCACACACACACACACACACACACACACACACACACACACACACACACACACACACACACACACACACCACACACACACACAAACGCACACACACACACAAACGCACGCACACAAACACACACACACAAACACACACACACACACACACACACACACACACACACACACACACCACACACACACACACACACACACACACACACACACAACGCACGCCACACACACAAACACGCACAAACGCACGCACACACACAAACACACGAGCACACACAAATACACACAAACACACCACACACACATACACACACACACACACACACTCACACACAAACACGCATGCACACACAACACACCATACACACACATACAACAACATACAACATAAACCACTCCAACAACAACAACAACAACAACAGCAACAACAACAACAACAACAACAACAACAACAACGATGACAAAACCATAACAAACCCAACATCACAGCAACACTTACGGACACTGGGTCTACGCGTAGTCTGCGTAAGACGTTCCATGGCAGAGGTGGAGAATGTACGCACTTTGGGCGTCACAGGCTTGACCACCGCTTTGGGCTCCTGGCCAGCCAACAGAGACGGCAGATCCAGCTTCAGTTTCGGCTTCACTGGCTCCGGCTCTGGCTCCGGCTCCGGCACGAAGTAGTACTTCTTGATGTCTTCCTCGGTAATTTCGATGGGAAAGGACAAGGTGAGTTGTTCTTTCAGCTTCGCGTCCACGACACCCACAGGTGTCAACAAAATGTTCGCTTTCAAAGGCCTCTCCTCATCATCAGAGGGCTGCAGCATGAACCGCCGGTAGCTCTCTTTCAGGTACTTGAAGCACTTGAGCTCCGAGTTCTCCAGAATGTCTCCGTCAGCGGTGAAGCGGATGTCGTCTGTAATCTCCACCGTCCAGGCCAGACCGTCGAACAGCTCGAAGCCCTCCATCTGTTTGGGCCGGAACTCTCTAGGAGGTGGGGGTCTTCGGCTGAAAGACGTCTTAGCGACCACGGTTTGGGAGACTTCCACTTTGTGGACGACGGTGAATCCTTGTTCCTGCCGCGTGGTCAGCTTGGTCGGCGCGATGGATTGTGGGAAGCACTCGACCATTCCCATCCAGGACTTGTCTTTGAGGGAGAGGAAGACG
>JAPXFY010000029.1:48569602-48594602 GCA_030674185.1 Monoplex corrugatus
TATGTTATCTGTGTTTATATGTTATCTGTGTTTATGTGTTTATATGTTATCTGTGTTTATATGTTATCTGTGTTTATGTGTTTATATGTTATCTGTGTTTTTATGTTATCTGTGTTTATGTGTTTATATGTTATCTGTGTTTATATGTTTATATGTTATCTGTGTTTATATGTTTATATGTTATCTGTGTTTATGTGTTTATGTTATCTGTGTTTATGTGTTTATATGTTATCTGTGTTTATATGTTATCTGTGTTTATATGTTATCTGTGTTTATATGTTATCTGTGTTTATATGTTTATATGTTATCTGTGTTTATATGTTTATATGTTATCTGTGTTTATATGTTTATATGTTATCTGTGTTTATATGTTTATATGTTATCTGTGTTTATATGTTTATATGTTATCTGTGTTTATATGTTTATATGTTATCTGTGTTTATGTGTTTATATGTTATCTGTGTTTATATGTTATCTATGTTTATATGTTTATGTTATCTGTGTTTATGTGTTTATATGTTATCTGTGTTTATATGCTATCTGTGTTTATATGTTTATATGTTATCTGTGTTTATATGTTATCTGTTTATATGTTTATATGTTATCTGTGTTTATATGTTTATATGTTATCTGTGTTTATATGTTTATATGTTATCTGTGTTTATATGTTTATATGTTATCAGTGTTTATATGTTTATATGTTATCTGTGTTTATATGTTTATATGTTATCTGTGTTTATATGTTTATATGTTATCTGTGTTTATATGTTATCTGTGTTTATATGTTATCTGTGTTTATATGTTATCTGTGTTTATATGTTTATATGTTATCTGTGTTTATATGTTATCTGTGTTTATATGTTATCTGTGTTTATATGTTATATGTTATCTGTGTTTATATGTTATCTGTGTTTATATATTTATATGTTATCTGTGTTTATATGCTATCTGTGTTTATATGTTTATATGTTATCTGTGTTTATATGTTTATATGTTATCTGTGTTTATATGTTTATATGTTATCTGTGTTTATGTGTTTATATGTTATCTGTGTTTATATGTTATCTGTGTTTATATGTTTATATGTTATCTGTGTTTATATGTTTATATGTTATCTGTGTTTATATGTTTATATGTTATCTGTGTTTATGTGTTTATATGTTATCTGTGTTTATATGTTTATATGTTATCTGTGTTTATATGTTTATATGTTATCTGTGTTTATGTGTTTATATGTTATCTGTGTTTATATGTTTATATGTTATCTGTGTTTATATGTTTATATGTTATCTGTGTTTATGTGTTTATATGTTATCTGTGTTTATGTGTTTATATGTTATCTGTGTTTATGTGTTTATATGTTATCTGTGTTTATATGTTTATATGTTATCTGTGTTTATATGTTATCTGTGTTTATATGTTTATATGTTATCTGTGTTTATATGTTTATATGTTATCTGTGTTTATATGTTATCTGTGTTTATATGTTTATATGTTATCTGTGTTTATATGTTTATATGTTATCTGTGTTTATATGTTATCTGTGTTTATATGTTTATATGTTATCTGTGTTTATATGTTTATATGTTATCTGTGTTTATATGTTTATATGTTATCTGTGTTTATATGTTTATATGTTATCTGTGTTTATGTGTTTATATGTTATCTGTGTTTATATGTTATCTGTGTTTATATGTTTATATGTTATCTGTGTTTATATGTTTATATGTTATCTGTGTTTATATGTTTATATGTTATCTGTGTTTATATGTTTATATGTTATCTGTGTTTATATGTTATCTGTGTTTATATGTTTATATGTTATCTGTGTTTATATGTTTATATGTTATCTGTGTTTATATGTTTATATGTTATCTTGTTTTATTGTTTATATGTTATCTGTGTTTATATGTTTATATGTTATCTATGTTTATATGTTATCTGTGTTTATGTGTTTATATGTTATCTGTGTTTATATGTTATCTGTGTTTATGTGTTTATATGTTATCTGTGTTTATATGTTTATATGTTATCTGTGTTTATATGTTATCTGTGTTTATGTGTTTATGTGTTATCTGTGTTTATATGCTATCTGTGTTTATATGTTTATATGTTATCTGTGTTTATATGTTATCTGTGTTTATATGTTTATATGTTATCTGTGTTTATATGTTTATATGTTATCTGTGTTTATATGCTATCTGTGTTTATATGTTTATATGTTATCTATGTTTATATGTTATCTGTGTTTATATGTTTATATGTTATCTATGTTTATATGTTATCTGTGTTTATTTGTTTATATGTTATCTATGTTTATATGCTATCTGTGTTTATATGTTTATATGTTATCTATGTTTATATGCTATCTGTGTTTATATGTTTATATGTTATCTATGTTTATATGCTATCTGTGTTTATATGTTTATATGTTATCTGTGTTTATATGTTTATATGTTATCTATGTTTATATGCTATCTGTGTTTATATGTTTATATGTTATCTATGTTTATATGCTATCTGTGTTTATATGTTTATATGTTATCTATGTTTATATGTTATCTGTGTTTATATGTTTATATGTTATCTATGTTTATATGCTATCTGTGTTTATATGTTTATATGTTATCTATGTTTATATGCTATCTGTGTTTATATGCTATCTGTGTTTATATGTTTATATGTTATCTATGTTTATATGCTATCTGTGTTTATATGTTTATATGTTATCTATGTTTATATGCTATCTGTGTTTATATGTTATCTGTGTTTATATGTTTATATGTTATCTATGTTTATATGCTATCTGTGTTTATATGTTTATATGTTATCTATGTTTATATGCTATCTGTGTTTATATGTTTATATGTTATCTATGTTTATATGCTATCTGTGTTTATATGTTATCTGTGTTTTATATGTTTATATGCTATCTGTGTTTATATGTTTATATGTTATCTGTGTTTATATGCTATCTGTGTTTATATGTTTATATGTTATCTATGTTTATATGTTATCTGTGTTTATATGTTTATATGTTATCTATGTTTATATGTTATCTGTGTTTATATGTTTATATGTTATCTATGTTTATATGTTTATATGTTATCTGTGTTTATATGTTATCTGTGTTTATATGTTATCTATGTTTATATGCTATCTGTGTTTATATGTTATCTATGTTTATATGCTATCTGTGTTTATATGTTTATATGTTATCTATGTTTATATGTTATCTGTGTTTATATGTTTATATGTTATCTGTGTTTATATGTTATCTGTGTTTATATGTTTATATGTTATCTGTGTTTATATGTTATCTGTGTTTATATGTTTATATGTTATCTGTGTTTATATGTTTATATGTTATCTATGTTTATATGTTATCTGTGTTTATATGTTTATATGTTATCTATGTTTATATGCTATCTGTGTTTATATGTTTATATGTTATCTATGTTTATATGTTATCTGTGTTTATATGTTTATATGTTATCTATGTTTATATGCTATCTGTGTTTATATGTTTATATGTTATCTGTGTTTATATGTTTATATGTTATCTATGTTTATGTGTTTATATGTTATCTATGTTTATGTGTTTATATGTTATCTATGTTTATATGTTATCTGTGTTTATATGTTTATATGTTATCTATGTTTATATGCTATCTGTGTTTATATGTTATCTATGTTTATATGTTTATATGTTATCTGTGTTTATATGTTATCTGTGTTTATATGTTTATATGTTATCTATGTTTATATGCTATCTGTGTTTATATGTTTATATGTTATCTATGTTTATATGTTATCTGTGTTTATATGTTTATATGTTATCTGTTTATATGCTATCTGTGTTTATATGTTTATATTGTTATCTGTGTTTATATGTTTATATGTTATCTGTGTTTATATGTTATCTGTGTTTATATGTTTATATGTTATCTATGTTTATATGTTATCTGTGTTTATATGTTTATATGTTATCTGTGTTTATATGTTATCTGTGTTTATATGTTTATATGTTATCTATGTTTATATGTTATCTGTGTTTATATGTTATCTATGTTTATATGCTATCTGTGTTTATATGTTTATATGTTATCTATGTTTATATGCTATCTGTGTTTATATGTTTATATGTTATCTATGTTTATATGTTATCTGTGTTTATATGTTATCTGTGTTTATATGTTTATATGTTATCTGTGTTTATATGTTATCTGTGTTTATATGTTTATATGTTATCTATGTTTATATGCTATCTGTGTTTATATGTTATCTGTGTTTATGTGTTTATATGTTATCTATGTTTATATGCTATCTGTGTTTATGTGTTTATATGTTATCTGTGTTTATGTGTTTATATGTTATCTGTGTTTATATGTTATCTGTGTTTATGTGTTTATATGTTATCTGTGTTTATGTGTTTATATGTTATCTGTGTTTATATGCTATCTGTGTTTATGTGTTTATATGTTATCTGTGTTTATGTGTTTATATGTTATCTGTGTTTATATGTTATCTGTGTTTATGTGTTTATATGTTATCTGTGTTTATATGCTATCTGTGTTTATGTGTTTATATGTTATCTGTGTTTATGTGTTTATATGCTATCTGTGTTTATGTGTTTATATGTTATCTGTGTTTATGTGTTTATATGTTATCTGTGTTTATGTGTTTATATGTTATCTGTGTTTATATGTTTATATGTTATCTGTGTTTATGTGTTTATATGTTATCTGTGTTTATGTGTTTATATGTTATCTGTGTTTATGTGTTTATATGTTATCTGTGTTTATGTGTTTATATGTTATCTGTGTTTATGTGTTTATATGTTATCCCTGTGTTTATGTATTGTCTTTATCCTTTTTCAGGATGACAATACATGCCATCGTCCCTTCCCTCTCAAACCCCCACCCCCAAAACAACAACAACAACACAAACAAAACAAAACGAAAAAACAACAACGAAAAAACAACAACGAAAGCAACAACAACAACAACAAAACAAAAACAAACAAACAAACAAAAACCCCTGGGGCTTAAAATTTAGAATTTGTTTAAAGAAGATTCGTGACAGTCCGACACGTTTATATGCGCTTCACCCATATCAGCCAGCTGTTATTTACCATGCAAACTTCTTTTTTTGAAGCCTGTGAAAAAGTCTATTCTCTGACAAAGACCTGAAATGGACAAAGGTGGAGATGTACAGGGAAAAACCATGAAACAGTGAACAGACACCACTACATGCAGAATGATGGAAACATTTAGATGGGCAGCGAACAGGTCATTTTTAATGTTGTGGGCTGGGATTGAACTCAAGATATCGGATGTTGGGTCCATGATCCACGGTTCCATCAAAATAACCAACCTCCCATTCTCGGGGAAAAAGAAGCAGAGAAATAAAGAAACAAGTTCAAGTTCACATTGCTTATAGCCCAGCCGACTACTACAGGCATATCAGGGCTAACACCATGTCAAAAACGATAACCAGAAATCATCATCATCATCATCATCATCATCAAGTGCCCTGTCACATGGCGTTGGCGATCATAGCCTTCCATCTGTTTCTATCCCTCGTTGCCTCAAGCACCTCTTCCACCCTCTTTGTCTTCAGCCACTCTGCAAGTCCGTCCAATATCTTCTCCCTGGGTCTACCTGGTGCTCTCTTTCCCTCCAGCTTTCCTGTTGTGACCAGATGCTCCAATTCCCGTCTCCTCATAAAATGGCCTAGCTATAAATACTGCCTGTCTTTTCCTACTCTTCTTTATGAATGATCTTCTTGTGTCTGCCTCCATCAAGACTGTCTCGTTTGTTTTCTTTGCTGTCCATGGAACTCTCAACATTCTTCTTAGAAACCACATCTCGGCTGCGACAATCTTGTTCTGGCTTTGCTTGTGAGACCAGAAATAAAGAAAGAAATAAAGACCTTCTGTGAACATAATGCAAAGCAGCCATAGCCGACCTTATGAATAGTAATGTTCCGTGTGGGTGGGACTACCACTTCCATGTCAGCGTTCTTCAAACAGCAGACCTCCCTCTCCACCATCCTTCCCTTCCCTTCCCCCTCCCAATGTTCTCCTTCCCCTTCCCATCCCAACCGTTCCCATTCCCGTATCATATTCCTGTCTGATACGGAAAAAGAGAGAGAGAGAGAGAGAGAGAGAGAGAGAGAGAGAGAGAGAGACAGACAGACAGAGACAGACAGAGACAGACAGACAGACAGAGACAGAGAAGCAAAGAGAGACAGAGACAGAGAACAAAGAGAGACAGAGAGAGAGAGAAAGAAAGGGAGAAAGGGGAGAGAGAGAAAGAGACGGAAGAGGACAGAGAGAGAGAGAGAGAGGAGAGAGGGAGAGACAGACAGAGAGAGACAGACAGAGAGACAGGACAGAGAGACAGAGAGAGACAAATAGAGGAAGAGAAAGAGAGAGAGAGAGAGAAGAGAGAGAGAAAGACAGAGAGACAGAAACAGAGACAGAGAGAAAGAGACAGACAGACAGACAACAGAGAGAGAGAGACAGAGAGAGAGAGGAAGAGAGAGAGAGAGAGACAGAGAGACAGAAACAGAGAGAGAGAGAGAGGGAGAGAGAAGGAGAGACAGAGAGACAGAAACAGAGACAGAGAGAAAGAGACAGACAGACAGACAGACAGAGAGAGAGACAGAGAGAGAGAGAGACAGAGAGAGAGAGAGAGACAGAGAAACAGACAGAGACAGAGACAGAGACAGAGACAGAGATAAGCCAGTGAAGCAGCCAGTCAGAACACTTCAGTCGGTGTCCCTGTAACGTGTCCTGTGTTGTGGACAGTGACCTTGGGGTGGTCACCATGGCGGCCAATTATCCCCATCACACAATCAACTCCCCATCAGCTGTTTGTCACGGCCACGCTTAACTACCAGGCACTACAAGATCGTATCATCCACCACCACCACCACCACCACCACCCAGTTCTACACCCACACCCACCCACCCCGGTTCGTCCATCCATTTAACCACACAAGGCCTGAAATCCAAAACAGGTGAGACAGGCCAACTTCAAACAACGAAACAGGAACCAGTAAAGCACGAAAATAGAATCAGAGCGCACACACACCCTGTCCACCAGCATCCTCCATTGTCAGCCATGTTACACAGCAAAATAGTAACCCTTTGACTCCCGCACCCTGTCCACCAGCATCCCCCATTGTCAGCCATGTTACACAGCAAAATAGTAACCCTTTGACTCCCGCACCCTGTCCACCAGCATCCCCCATTGTCAGCCATGTTACACAGCAAAATAGTAACCCTTTGACTCCCGCACCCTGTCCACCAGCATCCCCCATTGTCAGCCATGTTACACAGCAAAATAGTAACCCTTTGACTCCCGCACCCTGTCCACCAGCATCCTCCATTGTCAGCCATGTTACACAGCAAAATAGTAACCCTTTGACTCCCGCACCCTGTCCACCAGCATCCCCCATTGTCAGCCATGTTACACAGCAAAATAGTAACCCTTTGACTCCCGCACCCTGTCCACCAGCATCCTCCATTGTCAGCCATGTTACAAAGCAAAATAGTAACCCTTTGACTCCCGCACCCTGTCCACCAGCATCCCCCATTGTCAGCCATGTTACACAGCAAAATAGTAACCCTTTGACTCCCGCACCCTGTCCACCAGCATCCCCCATTGTCAGCCATGTTACACAGCAAAATAGTAACCCTTTGACTCCGCACCCTGTCCACCAGCATCCCCCATTGTCAGCCATGTTACACAGCAAAATAGTAACCCTTTGACTCCCGCACCCTGTCCACCAGCATCCCCCATTGTCAGCCATGTTACACAGCAAAATAGTAACCCTTTGACTCCCGCACCCTGTCCACCAGCATCCCCCATTGTCAGCCATGTTACACAGCAAAATAGTAACCCTTTGACTCCCGCACCCTGTCCACCAGCATCCCCCATTGTCAGCCATGTTACAAAGCAAAATAGTAACCCTTTGACTCCCGCACCCTGTCCACCAGCATCCCCCATTGTCAGCCATGTTACACAGCAAAATAGTAACCCTTTGACTCCCGCACCCTGTCCACCAGCATCCCCCATTGTCAGCCATGTTACACAGCAAAATAGTAACCCTTTGACTCCCGCACCCTGTCCACCAGCATCCCCCATTGTCAGCCATGTTACAAAGCAAAATAGTAACTCTTTGACTCCCGCACCCTGTCCACCAGCATCCCCCATTGTCAGCCATGTTACAAAGCAGAATAGTAACCCTTTGACTCCCGCACCCTGTCCACCTGCACCCTGCAACGTCATCCATTCTAGCTAAGCAAACACTTGAACCTTCGACTCCCGCACCCTGTCCACAAGCATCCTGCATTATCAACCATGCTGGCAAAGCAAAAACTTAACCCTTTGACTCCCGCACCATCCCTGTCCACCAGCATCCTGCATTGTCAACCATGCTAGCAAAGCAAAAACTTAACCCTTTGATTCCTGCACCCTGTCCACCAGCATCCTGCATTGTCAACCATGCTAGCAAAGCAAAAGCTTAAACCTTTGACTCCCGCACCATCCCTGTCCACCAGCATCCTGCATTGTCAACCATGCTAGCAAAGCAAAAACTTAACCCTTTGACTCCCGCTCCTTCCCTGTTCACCAGCATCTCTCCAATTTTTACCAATTTTTTAAACCAGATTCTGAAGTCATTCACTTCACCTAACCGTAACCCTAACCCAAAGTTCGTCCCACTGTGCGCCATCCCGAGGTTGGCTTAATGGGAAATGGTACACCCACGTTTGACGAGACTAATCCCGGGTGTAGGTCAAGGACAGGATAGATGATACCCTTCATCACCCCCCCCCCACCGTATCTCTATGAGTGATGACCTAGATGATCAGTCTGTCCATAACAAAGCCCCCCCCCCCCCCCCCCCCCATGTAGCTGCATGCACTTAGCGCACGTAATAGACCCCAAGGCAACAAAGGAAAACGTCGTGGTGCTGATAATGTTGGAATAATCCACTGTAAGTGCACTTAACTTAAGAAATGCTGGCATTGTTCTACGCTATTCCCGGTTGGCAGCAGAGCGAGTTCCAGCTTCACGTAGAAAGCTTGGTATGAAGATAATATCCTGCAATACAACGCACACAATATAACCCATTACAGCCCTGTGGACTGACGATCTAACGCACACAATATAACCCATTACAGCCCTGTGGACTGACGATCTAACGCACACAATATAACCCATTACAGCCCTGTGGACTGACGATCTAACGCACACAATATAACCCATTACAGCCCTGTGGACTGACGATCTAACGCACAGGTAGAAAGAAACTCTGGGGAGAGCTAGACAACAGAAGGTCTTCAGAGAAGTAACCCCCTTTAGACAAGGATTTCTTTGGTTTGAACCTCATTCTTGAAGAGGCCACCAGCTCATCCAGCTGCTTTAAGATTTGGTGTGTCTCTTCCTCATCCGTGGACAAGACTGTTGTGTCATCCATGAAAGCTTTCAGAGGACGCATCTGGTATCCATCTCCCAGATTCACTGGACCTGAACTCTTCATTGCAGCTTTCAAGATGACTTCCATTGCCAACACGAACAGTATGGGAGAGATTGCACAGCCCATTGCAATGCCCACCTCTAGGTCTATCCAGTCCGTGGTGTATTCTTTGGTAGAGAACCGCATTGAGAACCCTTGGAAATACTTCCTCAGCATTGTTCGGATGTTTTCTGGGATGTGATACATTTCAAGAGCCAGCTGGATCATATCGTGTGGAACTGATCCATATGCATTCGCCAGATCAAGCCAAACTACGTCAATGTCTCTCTTGTCTGTTCTTGCTTTTTGGATGGCATCCCAAATCAACGTGGCATGTTCCAAGCATCCAGGCATTCCTGGTATGCCTCCCTTTTGGACTGACATATCCAGATACTTGTTTTCAGTCAGGTATTTTGTCAATCTTGCTGCCATAACAGAGAAGAAGATTTTCCCCTCGACGTCCAAAAGTGATATTGGCCTGAACTGGTTGATGCTGCTGGAGTTCTGCTCCTTCGGAATGTACACTCCTTCAGCTCTCATCCATTGGTCGCTGATCTTCTGGTTCCTCCATGCTGATCGAATCATCTTGTGGAGCCACTCGAGCACTTTTGGGCATTTCTTGTAGAGCAGGTATGGTATTCCGTTTGGTCAGGTGCTGACTTGGCTCTGGCTTTCTTTACTACGTTCTTCACTTCATCCAGTGTTGGTGGTTTGTTATTGAATTTTCCTTCTGGCGCTGCAGGCCAAACCAGATTCTGGATTTCAAGTGGTGCCTCGCGCTGAGAATCGGAATATGTTTCCCTGAGATGCTGCTCTAGGGTTTCCTTGCCCACTGTGAGAGTCCCTGATTTGGGTTGTTCAAACAGCTTTCTTGCAAAGTCAAAGGGATCTTTGAAGAAGCGATCTTGAGTCTTCTTCTTTTTGCTCTTTCTTCGCCTTGCTGATTCCACTTTGCTGAGAGCATTGTGTTTGGCTTTCAGATCTTTCCAGAGTTCCAGGAGCCCTTGCTTCTCGAATTCTGAGGCAGTTTTCATTCGCTTTTTAAGCTTCCTTTTCTCCCTCCGGATGCTCTCCATCTGTTGCTGTCTTCTGGATTTCTGGGGAGGCGTTTTTGTCTTTGGCTGCTTCACTCCATAAGTGTCCCTGCAGATAGAGTATATGATGTCTCCGTATGTGTCAAGTTTGTGTTCCAGCGTACTGTTCCCTATTAGCGCATTCAACTTAAGGACAAGTTCCTCATCTAGTTTCTCCCATTGTTCTTTTGCACCGGAAGGCGGCAAATTGAGTTTTTCACGTTTGGCGTTAAGAGCTTGTGCAAAATCCGCACCAGAACCATCAGCGTGGATGTCCTTGGCACTATGGTTTAAATCCTGGCCTTAGTCATCCAACGTCTCACCTGCTATCGCAGTGCGCTGCTGCTGGTTCGTATGAGTCTTCAAACAGCCCATTTTTGTCCTGTGGATCTTCATGCCGCGTTTGGTGGTGAATCTCCTTCCACACGCACACGGAAATTCCATCTGGTCATTAATCATGATCCGTTCCGCGTTTCCAGTCGTGATGGAGTCAGTGCCGATGGATTCATCATTCTCTCCCCCTTTCGGCACACAATATAATCCATTACAGTCCTGTGGACTGACGATCAACGCACACAATATAACCATTACAGCCCTGTGGACTGACGATCTAACGCACAAAATATAACCCATTACAGCCCTGTGGACTGACGATCTAACGCACACAATATGACCCATTACAGCCCTGTGGATTGACGATCTAACGCACACAATATAACCCATTACAGCCCTGTGGACTGACGATCTAAAGCACACAATATAACACATTACAGCCCTGTGGATTGACGATCTAACGCACACAATATGACCCATTACAGTCCTGTGGACTGACGATCTAACGCACACAATATGACCCATTACAGTCCTGTGGACTGACGATCTAACGCACACAATATGACCCATTACAGCCCTGTGGACTGACGATCTAACGCACACAATATAACCCATTACAGCCCTGTGGGACTGACGATCTAACGCACACAATATGACCCATTACAGCCTGTGGATTGACGATCTAACGCACAAAATATAACCCATTACAGCCTGTGGATTGACGATCAAACGCACACAATATGACCCATTACAGCCCTGTGGACTGACGATCTAACGCACACAATATGACCCATTACAGCCCTGTGGACTGACGATCTAACGCACACAATATGACCCATTACAGCCTGTGGACTGACGATCTAACGCACACAATATGACCCATTACAGCCCTGTGGACTGACGATCAAACGCACACAATATGACCCATTACAGCCCTGTGGACTGACGATCTAAAGCACACATATAAAACCATTACAGCCCTGTGGACTGACGATCAAACGCACACAATATAATCCATTACAGCCCTGTGGACTGACGATCAAACGCACACAATATGAACCCATTACAGCCCTGTGGACTGACGATCAACGCACACAATATAATCCATTACAGCCCTGTGGACTGACGATCAAACGCACACAATATAATCCATTACAGCCCTGTGGACTGACGATCAAACGCACACAATATGACCCATTACAGCCCTGTGGACTGACGATCAAACGCACACAATATAATCCATTACAGCCCTGTGGACTGACGATCAACGCACACAATATGACCCATTACAGCCCTGTGGACTGACGATCTAACGCACACAATATAATCCATTACAGCCCTGTGGACTGACGATCAAACGCACACAATATGACCCATTACAGCCCTGTGGACTGACGATCTAACGCACACAATATGACCCATTACAGCCCTGTGGACTGACGATCAAACGCACACAATATAATCCATTACAGCCCTGTGGACTGACGATCTAACGCACACAATATGACCCATTACAGCCCTGTGGACTGACGATCAACACGGACAGCGGTAATTCAATAGGACAGGACAAGTATGTCGGGTAAATGATTATCATGCCATTTACGACAATAGATCCTGGAAATGATGCAATACAAGCAAACCCATCTCAGAACAACCCAACCAACCCAACACACTTCTACCAAACCTAACCCTTCCTAACCCAATCCAACCCAAATGAACTCAAACCGACCCAAATAAACCCAACCCAACGATTCCATTCGAACCCAACCCCATCCAGCTCATTTAAACCCACCTGAATTTAACTTTTACCAACCCAAACTGAACTCGCATTGTTTCAAACCCAACCCTATTCAACCCAACCCAACCGAACTTAACTCAGCCCAGTGTGTTCAATTCAACTCAGTTAAAACAGACCCAATCCACTTGCAACCCAATTCAATACACCACGACCCAGATCAACATATCATCATCGTCATCATCATCATCACCATCGTCATCATCATCATCATCACCATCATCATCATCATTCATCATCATCATCATCATCATTATCATCACCATCATCATCATCAGATCATCATCATTATCATCACCATCAACACACATCACATACCATCATCACCACATCATCCATCATCAATCATCACCATCATCATCATCTTCATGTGCCACGCAGCATGGCGTTGGCGATCATGGTCCTCTATATGAATCTATCCTTTGTCGCTACAAGTACATCTCCCACCCTGCCTGTCTTCATCACTCTGCAAGTCTATCCAGTAGTTCAACACGACACAAGCCAGTTCAACATACCACATCACAACCCAATTCAGCACATCACAACCCAATAATCACAATCACAACCCAATCAATACAACACAACCCAATTCAACACATCACAACCCAATTCAACACATCACAACCCAATTCAGCACATACAACCCAATTCAGCACATCACAACCCAATTCAAAAATCACAACCCAGATTCAGCACATCACAACCCGATTCAACACATCACAACCAATTCAACACATCACAACCCGATTCAGCACATCACAACCCAATTCAACACATCACAACCCAATTCAACACATCACAACCCAATCCAATACAACACAACCCAATTCAACACTACTCAACCCAATCCAACCCATCCTTACCCAATTCAACATTATCGAGTCCAATTCAATCCAACCTATATCAACCAAATCTAACTCAATTCAACCAAATCTAACCCAATTCAACCAAACTCAACCCAATTCAACGCTACCCAACCCTGTTCAACACGACGCAACCCACGTAAACCAAACCTAATCCAGTTCAATCAAACCCAACCTAATTCAACCCAATTCAACGCTACCCGACCCGATTCAACACGACCAACCAACATTAACACTACCCAATCCGATTCAACACGACCCAACCAACATGAACACTACCCAATCCGATTCAATACGACCTAACCAACATTAACACTACCCAGCCCGATTCAATACGACCTAACCAACATTAACACTACCCAGCCCGATTCAATACAACACAACAATATCAACACTACCCAATCCCGATTCAATACAACAAACCAATATTCAACACTACCCAACCGATTCAATACACCTAACCAACATTAACACTACCCAACCCGATTCAATACAACACAACCAATATCAACACTACCCAACCCGATTCAATACAACACAACCAATATCAACACTACCCAACCCGATTCAATACAACAAACCAATATCAACACTACCAACCGATTCAATACAACACAACCACATTAACACTACCCAACCGACTCAACACCACCTAACCAATATCAACACTACCAACCCGACTCAACACCACCCAAGCAATATCAACACTACCAACCCGACTCAACACCACCTAACCAATATCAACACACCAACCTGACTCACACCACCCAACCAATATCAACACTACCCAACCTGACTCAACACCACCAACCAATATCAACACTACCAACCCGACTCAACACCACCAACCAATATCAACACTACCCAACCCGACTCAACACCACCCAACCAATATCAACACTACCAACCTGACTCAACACCACCCATACAATATCAACACTACCCAACCCGACTCAACACCACCCAAGCAATATCAACACAACCACCGACTCAACACCACCCAACCAATATCAACACTACCAACCCGACTCAACACCACCTAACCAATATCAACACTCCAACCCGATCAACACCACCCAACCAATATCAACACTACCAACCCGACTCAACCACTACCACCAATATCAACACTACCCAACCCGAATCAACACCACCCAACCAATATCAACACTACCAACCGACTCAACACTACCCAACCAATATCAACACTACCCAACCCGACTCAACACCACCCAACAATATCAACACTACCCAACCCGACTCAACACCACCCAACCAATATCAACACTACCAACCCGACTCAACACCACCCAACCAATATCAACACTACCCAACCCGACTCAACACCACCCAACCAATATCAACACTACCCAACCCGACTCAACACCACCCAACCAATATCAACACTACCAACCCGACTCAACACACCACCAATATCAACACTACCCAACCCGACTCAACACCACCAACCAATATCAACACTACCAACCACCCTCATCTAACCAATATCAACACTGCCCATCCCGACTCAACACCACCTAACCAATATCAACACAACCAGCCTGACTCAACCCATCGCAACCAAACTCAACTCAGCCCAGCCCAATATCAGCCCAACCCTAACCCAAGTCAGCCCAGAAGATGTAAAATGGTCGTGCCGTCAGTCTTAAAAGGCGCCTTGTGGATATCGATCATGTCCGGTAACTCTCTATCGATTTGACATCACACTTCCCTCCCCTTAACACCCGACACTCTCTGCTGGGGGGCGCAACCTGTGTGGCGCCCTTTGTTTGTTTCCGGTCTTAGAGTTCAGACTGGTTCCACGATTCCAGACTGTTCGCCTCTGGGGGGGGATGGGGATTGTGGAGCTGATGGAGGCAGGGGAGGGGTGTTAGTGGTGTTAGGAGATACGAAATCTGATCGTGTTGCTCACAGCCCAGCCGACCACTTCAGGGCTAAAACCACGTTAGAAATAACTTCGAGCGTAAATAAGAAGCTTACAGTTATAATTATAAAAACCAAGCGCACGATTAGCCTGTCCAGTCTAAAACACACTTTGAAACCTTTCCTGTGCATGTGGTCTTATGGATGAACATTTTATTGTTGTCATATTCCTGTTGTTGTTTTTTTTTCAGTTTCTACCCCCCTCCACCCTCCCTTTCGTTATTCGATGTTTTTGAGAGAAGCGTGAGCTTGTGTGTGTGTGTGTGTGTGTGTGTGTGTGTGTGTGTGTGTGTGTGTGATGTGTATCTGTGTGTGTGTGTGTTTGTTTGTTTTTGTATGCGTGTGTCTGTGCGTGTGTGTGTACGTGTGTGTGGATGTTTGTGTGTGTGTGTGTGTGTGTGTGGTGTGTGTGTGTGTGTGTGTGTTGTGTGTGTGTGTGTGTGTGTGTGTGTGTGTTGTGTGTGCGTGCGCGAATATGTAGACATGTGTATTTACGCGTGCGTGTGCACATGTGTAACAAAAAAAATATTAGCAAAATTTGCTGACCTGTTTCCTTACCAAATCTCGGTTACAGATTTTAGACCATTACGGAATGCATTATGTGTAGAAATCATGGCGACAAGGTCAAGGTCACACAGATCGCGATAAGTCCCAAACATCAACATGTCAGCTTTCCAACAGACCTTCAAACCCACCAACACTGAGGTCACCATGACAACAGGACATGAAGGGCCACAGAATCTGGGACAGTTGTTCACAATGTGATGATGATGATGATGATGATGATGATGATGATGATGATGATGATATGATGATGATGATGATGATGTTATGGAATCCTATTTCCGATTGATGACGGTGTGACAGAGCTCTACGCCGCGGTGACTTCTGTAACTCATTCTGGCTTAAACCAGGCCCGAGAAATACAGACACCTGTGGTTTAATTCTTTCCTGACCTATTTGTTTTTATGTCGTCAATGACGTTATGATATCTTCTGCGGGTAAACCAGGCACGAGAAATACAGACACCTGTGGTTTATTTATTTATTCAACCCGTTTGTTTTTACGTCATAAGTGACCTTATGATACATTCCGGCGTAAATCAGACCCGAGAATTACAGACATCTGTGGCTTATTTGTTTATTGACCTGTTTGTTTTATGTCATAAGGACGTTATAATACATTCTGGAGTAAATCAGGCTCGAGAAATACAGACACCTGTGGATGTCACACAAGACATTCTAATACATTCTGGCGTAAATTGGGCCCGAGAAATACAGACACCTGTGGTTTATTTGTTTATTTAATCTGTTTGTTTTTTACGTCATAAGTGACATTATGATACATTCTGGGGGCAAACCAGGCCCGAGAAATACAGACACCTATGGATTAGGTCCTTCCTGACCTGTTTGTTTTTATGTCATAAAATACAGTATAATGTTGCTCCGAGCTGTACACTCACAGAAGTACAGGAGACCCTAGTGTGCTTAATGTCCCACCATCATCAAACGACGCAAAAGACACATTCTGCGTGAGGAAATAGTGGCAGCAGTGACATCCTTAAAGCCCGGAAAATCAGCGGGAGTAGACAACATCACAGCAGAGATGGTTCAAGCAGGAGGAGACCCAGCGATTGACATGCTCATGATTGTTTGCAACAAGATCTAGCAGACAGGCGAGTGGCCAAAACCATGGAATCAGTTCTTGATCATCACCCTCCCCAAGAAAGGCAACCTACAATTATGTCAAAATTATCGCACCATCAGCCTCATAAGTCATCCCAGTAAAGTCATGCTGCGAGTCATCCTAAATAGACTAAAACCACAGGCAGAGAAAATCATTGCCGAAGAGCAAGCCGGTTTCAGGCCAGGTCGCAGCACAGCGGAACAAATCTTCAATGTCAGAATCCTTACGGAAAAAGTACCTCCAACACCAACAGGAGCTCTACCATGTGTTTGTCGATTTTAAGAAGGCATTCGACAGAGTCTGGCACGAAGCCTTGTGGGCAACCATGAAGCTGTACAACATCAACGCTAACTTAATCAGAGTCATAGAGAACCTCTACAATAAAGCCAACAGCGCAGTCTTCTTCAACAACAATATTGGAGAATGGTTCCGGACGACTGTCGGAGTACGCCAAGGCTGTCTACTCTCCCCTAATCTCTTTAACATCTTCCTAGAAAGAATAATGACGGAGGCACTCGAGGAACATGAAGGAACAGTCAGCATTGGAGGTAGAAACATCACTAACCTACGTTTTGCAGATGACATTGACGGCATTGCCGGAAAAGAACAAGAGTTAATCAACCTAGTGGACCGTCTTGGAAAGACCTCCTCTGATTATGGCATGGAAATCAGCGCCGAAAAACGAAAATAATGACCAGTCGCAACAACCATTTTACGGCTGATGTAATGGTCAATAACCAAAAACACCAAAGTGTGCCCAGTTTCAAATACCTGGGATCAGCCGTGTCAGATGAGGGATCTAAACCCGAAATACTCTCCAGAATAGCCCAGACCACAGCCGCAATGACCAAGCTCAAAACCATATGGAACAACAGTAACATCGCCACCAGCTCAAAGATCAGACTGATGCGTTCCCTGGTCATGTCAATATTCTTATACGCTTGCGAATCATGGACCTTAACAGCGGATACGGAAAGAAGAATCAGGGCGATTGAAATGAGATGCCTTCGTAAACTTCTCGGCGTCACATACAGAGATCGCATCACGAATGACGAAGTCGAAAGAAGAATTCAAAATGAAATCGGGCCTTACACTGACCTCCTGACCTTAGTAAGACGACGCAATCTAACATGGTATGGACAGATCACTCGATCATCCGACCTTGCCAAGACAATCCTGCAAGGCACAGTCTCGGGAGGAAGGAAAAGAGGCAGACAAAAGAAGAGATGGGAAGATAATATTCGAGAGTGGACGGGCCTGGAGCTGAGGGATACCCTAAGGAAAGCGGAGAGCAGGGAGGATGGAGAAAGGTTGTTGTCAAGTCTTCAGAGGCGCCCCGACGGACGGCCAGTCTAAGGGATCGGTGACGGCGGTGACAGTATAATACATTCTGTGGTAACACAGCCCCGAGAAATACAGACACCTGTAGTTTATTTGTTTATTTAACCTGCTTGTTTTTACGTCATAAGTGACGTGACCAAAACCGTCTTTCTCTCTGCACCGGTTTCAACCGTGGTTGGGGCAGGCCTGAAGTACATGTATAGTTGACACACTATGTGTATTTGGAGAAACAGTATCCCCCTTCACACAGAGCCCCCCCCCCCCACCACCACCACCACCACCACCACCACCACTGTCAGGACGACAACACCCTAAGCATGACACTGAGACGTTGTGTTGGCAGGGGGTGTGTGGTGAGAATTGACTGACAGGATTACCGTGGACATTGATCTTCCCCCACACACATCGCTGGCATTGTTCTGTGGTGCAGATTGTAATCCCTTGAAGAAGAAAGAAGGACGGGTGGTGGTGGTGGTGGTGGAGAGACAGAGATAGATGGGGGTAGAGAGAGAGGGGGAGAGAGAGAGAGAGAGAGAGAGAGACAGAGAGAGAGATCAGACAGACAGACAGACAGAGAGAAGAGAGACAGAAAGAGAGACAGAAAGTTAGAAAGAGAGAGAGAGAGAGAGAGAGAGAGAGAGAGACAGCCAGCCAGCCAGACAAGCAGAGAGACAGGCAGACAGACAGAGAGAGACAGAGAAAGGGAGAGACAGAGAGAGAAAGAAAGAGACACAGAGAGAGAGAGAAAAAGGGAGAGACAGAGAGAGAGAGAGAGAGAGAGAGAGAGAAAGAGAGAGAGAGAGAGAGAGAGAGAGAGAGATGCCCCCAGCATCTCCCTCACCCTCCTCAACTCTAGCCACTCTGCAATCCGTCCAGCATTCTCTCCCTGGGTCTACCTGGTGCTCTCTTTCCCTCCAGCTTTCCCGTTGTAACCAGGTGCTCCAAATCCCCCTTCCTCATAAAATGGCCTATAAATGTTGCTTGTCTTTTCCTAATCTTCCTTATGAGTGATCTACTTGTGTCTGCCTCCATCAAGACTGTCTCGTTTTTCTTTGCTGTCCATGGAACTCTCAACATTCTTCTGAGAAACCACATCTCGGCTGCCTCGATCCTGCTTTGGCTTTGCTTGCTGATTGTCCACGCCTCGCATCCGTACAACAGTATTGGTTCTATATAACATTCAAGGACTCTCTTTCTGATGTTAATTGATAGGTATTTGTTGGTAAGAATGCTTGTCATCTTCTTGAATGCTGTTTTGGTTTGGCCGATTCTGCCAGCTATTTCCGATGTGCATCTGCCATCTAATGAAATGACCGTTCCCAGGTATTTGAACTTATGAACCTGTGTCAAGGTTGTGCCATTTGCTGTTATTTTGCATGAGGGGATTTCATGTTTTTTACTGATCACCATGACTTCAGTCTTCCTGCTGTTTAGTTCCAACCCCTTACTTTTGCTTTCTATTTCTAGTATATTCACAAGGTTTTGTATGTCCCTTTCATTTTTCTGCAATTAGCACGGTGTCATCTGCGTATCGAATGTTGTTTATCATTTTCCCTCCAACCTTTAATCCGGGGTCTTCTTCTAGGTTTCTCATGATGTTTTCACTATATAGTGAAAACAGGTCTGGTGACAAAACACAACCCTGTCTCACTTCTCTTTTGATGTTTTGAAAAGAGCTTATATTGTTTTCTATTCTCATTGCAGCTGTTTGTTCCCAGTACATATTCCTGATTATTCGTAGATCTTTTCATGTCGTACCCGATCGAAAGCCTTGGTATAGTCAACAAAGCATAAATACAAATCCTTATTCATCTCAATTGACCTCTCTATGATAGTTCTTAGGATGTATATGGCATTAATAGTTCCTTTCCTTCCACAAATCCACACTGTTCTTCTGCTATTTCTCTTTTGATTCTATTCCTTGTCCTCATCATGATTATTCTTAATAGGATTTTTGTTACATGACTCATCAAACTGATTGTGCGATGGAGTTAGCATTCTATAGCCCCTGTCTTCTTTGGAAGTGCAATGAAAATTGATTTTGACATATCTTTGGGGATTTTACCAGTGTCATAAATTTCATTTAGGAGGACTGTTATTTTTTCTATGCCAATTTCCTCCAGGGCTTCAATCATCTCTGTAGTAATGTTGTCTGGTCCTGGGGCTTTGCCTGGTTTCATCTTTTTCAGTGCTGCTCTAACTTCATCTTTCATTATGGGTGGTCCTTCAAAGTTCTTTTTTATAATGTGTTCTTCGTTTCTGTCATCCTCAAAAAGGTCTTTAATGTACTCTCCCCATCTGTCCAGTATTTTGTCTTTTTCCATGATAAGCGTGCCATCTTTCGATTTTAAGCAACCAGTTGATGTGCATGCATTTTTCCTGTGGACAATTTCTTCAATTCGTCTGTGCATACCCTGAGGGTCCATTCTGTGTCGTTCTTCTATCTCTTTGCATTTTGTGTTCAGCCAAGCTTCCTTAGCTTCATTGCACCTATACCTGATTTCTTTGTTTATCTTCCTGTATATCTCCTCTTTTCTCTTTGCCTTCCTCCTTTCTTCCATCAGGCCCAAAATTTCATTAGTCATCCAGCTCTTTTTTGCTTTTCTATCAGCCTTACGGATTTTTTCACAAGCTTCATTTATAGAATTTCTCAACTTTGTCCATATCAGAATGAATGAGAACTAAAAAGTTCTTAAATCACATTAAAGATCCCTCAAAAACAAAATAGTTGTTCCTTGCAAATGTTTGTAGCAGTATTTATTGTCACATGTAAACGGAAATACACAAATTCAGGGAAAAATAGTGCGTGTGTTCATATATGGGGTGGGTGGGGTGGGGTGGGTGGAGTGCGTACCACTGTGGCGACGCGTTATGCCCAGTCAGAGCAGCACGTATTTATTATGATGAATCCATGGTGACGGGGGGGGGGGGGGGAGGAAAGAAATACAAGTACAGATACCCCCACTTTCTTCCTGGCTCTGTCTTATTCCGTCACACACACACACACACACACACACACACACACACACACACACACACACACACACACACACACACACACACACCACACCACACAACCAACACACAACACACACAACCACAACACACACACACACACAACACACACACAACACACACACACACTCACAGACACACACACACACACACACAACACACACACACTCACAGACACACAACACACACACACACACATACACACACAAACACACACACATACACACACACATACACATACACACACACACAAACACACACACACAAGCACACACACACACACACACACACACACACACATACATACAACACACACACACACAAACCACACACTACCCCCACACAAGCCGATGTAGTCTTAAAAGCCTCTGTCTCTCCACGAGTTTAGTCATCTGCCAAGATAGCATTACACCTGGAACAGTGATACACCAGGTAATTGTATCGCGTTGTGTTGTATACATGTATTGTGCTGCACTGTATTACATTCCATCTTATCGTGTCATAGTGAGTATTGTACTGTATTGTATTGCGTTCTGTTGTATACATGTATTGTGCTGCACTGTATTACATTCCATCTTATCGTGTGATAGTGAGTATTGTACTGTATTGTATCGCGTTGCATTTTAGTGTATTGACTTGTGGTGTGTTTAATGTTTTTGTTTTGCTTCTTGTTCTTCTTCTTTACTTTCTGCGCCATTTCTGTGTCACTATCCACTCCACGTCCAACACGTGATCACGTCCATCATGTGACCACGTCCATCATGTGACCACGTCCATCATGTGACCACGTCCAACATGTGACCACGTCCAACATGTGACCACGTCCACATGTGACCACGTCCACCATGTGACCACGTCCAACATGTGACCACGTCCATCATGTGACCACGTCCACCATGTGACCACGTCGATCATGTGACCACGTCCAACATGTGACCTCTCCAACATCACCCCCTTCCCCCCAAACCCAGCAACACTGAGGTCACCGTGACATCAGGACATGAAGGGTCACAGAATGTGGGACAGTTGTTGAACACAGTGATGGTGATGACAGTGGGGATGATAGTGATGATGATGATGTACATTTCTACTTCGGATGAATGCTGTATGATGGGGCTTACTCTACGCTCATTTTCGTCATGAATCTCGGCGTAAACCAGGCCCGAGAAATACAGACACCTGTGGTTTGTCGATTTGTTGATAGATGGGTTTTATTTTTCATGTCATAAGCGACACCAAAGCGTTTTTTTTTTTTTTTTTTCATGTGATACGTGACGCCATCAAACCTGGTTGGTTTACGTCTTCAGTGACATCACCAGGGGCTTACCTGGTGGGGTTCTTGACGTCAAAGGTGATGTTGTTCCTGGTGAACTTGTACTTGGACTCCACCCACTCCCAGCGTCCGTTCTCCTTGTGGAGCACCACCACCTCGTCGCTCGTCTCGCCCTCCACCTCCACACCCTGCGGAAGCGGAAGTTTGATGGTCGCCACGCGCCGGAAGTTGCACTGCGCGTCGGGGTTGAAGTCGATGAATTCTGAGGCCACCAGGAGGTCGGCACAGTCCTGGGCAAAAAACTCTCTGCAGAACGCCAAACGGTCTTCTGGTATGGGCTCAATCTGGTGTGGTGGAACAGAAAGTAAAGCCCACGATGATATATATGTCTATCTGTCTATCTATTTATCATCTATCTATCTATTTATCTATCTATCTATCTATCTATCTATCTATCATCTATCTATCTATCTATCTATCTATCTATCTGTCTATCTATCTATCTATCTATCTATCATCTATCTATCTATCTATCATCTATCTATCTAGCTATCTATCTATCACCTATCTTGCAATCTATCTATCTATCTATCTATCATCTATCTATCTATCTATCTATCTATCTATCTATCAATCTGTCTATTTGTCCATCTATCTGTCTATTTTGTTGGCAAAGCTTTGTTCCATTATTTTTCCAATCGCATCAAAGGATTTAAACTTGGACACAGAAAAATGTCACCAGTACTTTTCACAAAGGAAGTACCTATATTTATAAAACTGGGTTATTTTACGAACAACAAAAATTTAGACATATACGGGTAAGCTAAATAAAGAACAAGCATTTCAATGTTACGAATATTTTACAGACTACGTCACGCGCCTATTACAACCAATGGTAAACGCGACATCGGTTTTCCTCTAAAAGTGTGCAAGTTCCATATGAATTTTGCATTATATTCTTCTATATTGTATTTATGGTAAGTTGTTTCATAAAAGGAGGTACACTTGGGAATTCTTTTTCCAACGTTTGGGCAATTTTTGACTATGCAAATTTTGTGGTAACATAATTTATAAAAAAAAATTACAACAGAACATATTTTAAAGGGCAGGATTCTTTTGGAAAAGTTTTAATTGTTCGATTTTACATTTGTGAACATGCATTTTCCCAAGAGGAGTAATTGTGTCAAATACTAAATATATATGCATGTTTTGATCAGCACTAAACAATGTTACAATAACGTTGATTTGTGTGGTTATTTCAGTCTCAATAATATGTGAGTATTGAAACAGCAAATGGCACAACCTTGACACAGGTTCATAAGTTCAAATACCTGGGAACGGTCATTTCATCAGACGGCAGATGCACATCGGAAATAGCTGGCAGAATCGGCCAAGCCAAAACAGCATTCAAAAGATGACAAGCATTCTTACCAACAAATGCCTATCAATTAAAATCAGAAAGAGAGTCCTTGAGTGTTATATAGAACCAATACTGTTGTACGGATGCGAGGCGTGGACAGTCAGCAAGCAAAGCCAGAGTAGGATTGAGGCAGGATCGAGATGTGGTTTCTCAGAAGAATGTTGAGAGTTCCATGGACAGCAAAGAAAACAAACGAGACAGTCTTGATGGAGGCAGACACAAGTCGATCACTGATAAGGAAGATTAGGAAAAGACAAGCAACATTTATAGGCCATTTTATGAGGAAGGGGGATTTGGAGCACCTGGTCACAACGGGAAAGCTGGAGGGAAAGAGAGCACAGGGTAGACCCAGGGAGAGAATGCTGGACGGACTTGCAGAGTGGCTGGGGATGAAGAGGGTGGGGGAGATGCTGGGTGCAACGAGAGATAGAGATGGTTGGAAGTCCATGGTCGCCAACGCCATGCGGCAGGGCACCTGATGATGATGATGATGATGTTGTGGTGGGGTGGTTGGTTGACAGTATATGTTGTGGTGGGGTGGTTGGTTGACAGTATGTGTTGTGGTGGGGTGGTTGGTTGACAGCATATGTTGTGGTGGGGTGGTTGGTTGACAGTATATATTGTGGTGGGGTGGTTGGTTGACAGTATGTTGTGGTGGGTGGTTGGTTGACAGTATATGTTGTGGTGGGGTGGTTGGTTGACAGTAATAAATATGTTGTGGTGGGG
>JAPXFY010000029.1:48604602-48614602 GCA_030674185.1 Monoplex corrugatus
CAGATCATAACAACAGGACGAACAGATCATAACAACAAAACAAACATATAACAACAAAACAAACAGATCATAACAACAGGACAAACAGATCATAACAACAAAACAAACATATAACAACAAAACAAACAGATCATAACAACAGGACGAACAGATCATAACAACAAAACAAACATATAACAACAAAACAAACAGATCATAACAACAGGACAAACAGATCATAACAACAAAACAAACAGATCATAACAACAAAACAAACAGATCATAACAACAGGACAAACAGATCATAACAACAAAACAAACAGATCATAACAACAAAACAAACGGATCATAACAACAGGACAAACAGATCATAACAACAAAACAAACAGATCATAACAACAAAACAAACAGATCATAACAACAGGACAAACAGATCATAACAACAAAACAAACAGATCATAGCAACAAAACAAACATATAACAACAAAACAAACAGATCATAACAACAAAACAAACAGATCATAACAACAAAACAAACAGATCATAACAACAAAACAAACAGAACATAACAACAAAACAAACATATAATAACAGGACAAACAGATCATAACAACAAAACAAACAGATCATAATAACAAAACAAACAGATCATAACAACAAAACAAACAGATCATAACAACAAAACAAACATATAACAACAAAACAAACAGATCATAACAACAAAACAAACAGATCATAACAACAAAACAAACATATAACAACAAAACAAACATATAACAACAAAACAAACAGATCATAACAACAGGACAAACAGATCATAACAACAAAACAAACAGATCATAACAACAAAACAAACAGATCATAACAACAGGACAAACAGATCATAACAACAGGACAAACAGATCATAACAACAAAACAAACAGATCATAACAACAAAACAAACATATAACAACAAAACAAACAGATCATAACAACAGGACAAACAGATCATAACAACAAAACAGACAGATCATAACAACAAAACAAACAGATCATAACAACAGGACAAACAGATCATAACAACAAAACAAACAGATCATAACAACAGGACAAACAGATCATAACAACAAAACAAACAGATCATAACAACAAAACAAACGGATCATAACAACAGGACAAACAGATCATAACAACAAAACAAACAGATCATAACAACAAAACAAACAGATCATAACAACAGGACAAACAGATCATAACAACAAAACAAACAGATCATAACAACAAAACAAACAGATCATAACAACAAAACAAACAGATCATAACAACAGGACAAACAGATCATAACAACAAAACAAACAGATCATAGCAACAAAACAAACATATAACAACAAAACAAACAGATCATAACAACAAAACAAACAGATCATAACAACAAAACAAACAGATCATAACAACAAAACAAACAGAACATAACAACAAAACAAACAGATCATAACAACAAAACAAACAGATCATAACAACAAAACAAACAGATCATAATAACAAAACAAACAGATCATAACAACAAAACAAACAGATCATAACAACAAAACAAACAGATCATAACAACAAAACAAACAGATCATAACAACAAAACAAACAGACCATAACAACAAAACAAACAGATCATAACAACAAAACAAACAGATCATAACAACAAAACAAACATATAACAACAAAACATATAACAACGAAACAAACAGATCATAACAACAAAACAAACATATAACAACAAAACATAACAACAAAACAGATCATAACAACAAAACAAACAGATCACAACAACAAAACAAACAGATCATAACAACAAAACAAACATATAACAACAAAACATATAACAACAAAACAAACAGATCATAACAACAAAACAAACAAAACATTTAGAGTAAATGCAGGTACGTATTTACAGCCCCATCAGAGGAAAAGTAGGGTTGTTTTTTTTTTTTTATCCCTGGCAATGGTAAGAGCAGACAGAAAGACAACAAGGAGCAGGTACAACAGATCTTTTATCGGACAAAATTTACTATCTGGTCTGAAATATAAAACGAAAAAGAAATTTATGAGGAAGAGAAAAGCTTAATAAAACCAAAAACAAAAAACAAACAGAAAGCAAACACATAACTAAAAAGAAATTTATGAGGGGGAGACAGCAGCTTACTGAAAAAACAACCAAACACAAAACGAAAAAGAAATACACGAGGACGACAACAGCACAGTAATAAGAACAAACAAACAAACAAACAAACAAACAAACAAAAAACAAACACCCTTTCCCCCCGAAATATTGAGAGTTAAGGACAAATCTAGGCGATCCCTTTCTTCTGTCAGTATTTACGTGATTTAAAAGAAAGTTCCTTAAACTTCCAATCACGTACCCGCATTTACTCTTCTTGGTAATGCAAACCCTGGCAGTTCATTTTTCTTGTTAGAAACAAACATTTGCAAAACAAAGAAATGAACAATTTCCCCAAATCCAAAAACTTCCTTCAAGCGAAGAAACTCCTGTCAACAAGAACAAGAACAAGAACAAGAACAAGAACAAGAACAAGAACAAGAACAAGAACAAGAACAGCAAGAACAAGAACAAGAACAAGAACAAGAACAAGAACAGCAAGAACAAGAACAAGAACAGCAAGAACAAGAACAAGAACAGCAAGAACAAGAACAAGAACAAGAACAACAAGAACAAGAACAAGAACAAGAACAAGAACAGCAAGAACAAGAACAAGAACAAGAGCAACAGCAGCATGAACGAAACAACTCAATACATACTCTATCAGAATGCATAGAGGTAGAACCGGAAGAACTGTTCTGCAAGTAAAGACCACAGAAAACAACAACAACAAAACAAACAAACAAACACACAAGCAAGCAAGCAAACAAACAAACAAACACAAACATTTACATAGAAAACCACTGAAATGTCACAAGTATTTACACAAAGATAAATCAAACATCCCCCAACCCTCTGTGGACGTACATGTACTTAGGTTCTCTCAGTGTACATAGCATCCCCGTCTTCTGAAAATTCTGTTTTAAGAGGGTTTTTTCCCGTTTTCTATCAGTCTCTTTATTTTATTTCTATACGTTATTATTTCCCCTTTGCTCTGTCTGTCAATTCCTCTTATCTCTGTTATTGACTTAATGCTCCATTCATCTGTATCATGTTTTATAAGAAGTGCATTTTCTTTTATCTCTCTTCTACCCAATGAAATCAGAACACGTTCACTGTGTAGTATCATATTGTTTGCTCAGTGTGGGTCTAACAAAACAACGTGCATCCATCCATCTATTCTTCCATTCATCCATATCCATCCTTCCATCCACCCATCCACCATCCATCCATCCATCCATCCATCCATCCATCATCCATCCATCCATCCATCCATCCGTTCGTCATCCATCCATCCATCCATCCATCCACCACCCACCATCATCCATCCATCCATCTATCCATCCATCCATCCATCCATCCACCCACCCATCATCCATCCATCCATCATCCATCCATCCATCCATCTGTAGACTGAGCCAACGTCAACATGCCGCAGAAGGAAACTGTGAACATTGGAGTTACATGCATTGCACAACTCGAACACAGAAGAAGAAAAATATTCCAGTCATCATCATCATCATCATCATCATCATCATCATCATCATCAGCAGCAGCAGCAGCAGCAGCAGCAGCAGCAGCAGCAGCAGCTGCATGTGCCCTACACATGGCGTTGGCGATCATGGTCTCCATGAAAATCTATCTTCTGTCACTGCAAATACATCTCCCATCCTATCTGTCTTCAACCATTTCCGGAAGTCCGCCCAGTAGTTTCTCCCTGGGCCTACCTGGTGCTCTTTTTTCCGTCCAACTTTCCCGATGTGAGTAGATGCTCAAATTTCTCTTGCCTCGTAAAACGTCTTATAAACGTCGCTTGTCTTTTTCTAACCTTCTTCATTAATGTTCTGTTTGTGTCTGCCTTTATCAAGACTGTTTCGTTTGTTTTTTCTTTGCTGTCCATGTTCTTTTTGACGTGGTGTTAGCCCTGATATGGCTCTAGTAGTCGGCTGGGCTATAAGCAATATGAATTGGATTGAATTGTCCATGGAACTCTTAACATTTTTCTCAGTGACTACATTTTGGTTGTCTCATTATTGTTCTGACTTTGCGTGTTGACTGTGCGCGCGTCACATATGTACAACATTATCGGTTCTATGTAACGTTGAAGAAGTGTCTTCCTGGTGTTAACTGATAGGCATTTGTTGATAATTTTTCATTTTCTTGCATTCTGTCTTAGCTTGGCCGATTCTGCCGGCTATTTCTAATGTGCATCTGTCGTCTGGTGAGATGATTGTTCCCACATATTCCCAATAGAGTGAATCAGATCCCACCAAGAAAAAGAATGAAAATTAATATTTCTGATAAATGGCACAAAATATTTCTGATAAACTAGAATCAAATATCATCAGTAGACTGAATCAAATATTTCTAAGTCAGCGAATCTAATGTTACAATTAAAATGCATGAACTGTCGTAATCATCAAGGTACACCCCATGCAAAGATACATAACTTACACATGTTAAACACCCTCTCACTACAGTGTACATCACACGTCATCACTACAGTGAATCACACGTAATAATTCACGCCAACCAAACGTCATATACACAATGACTAAATCTCATATTTAAAGTGAATGAAACATCCTAATTAAGATGTGTCAAACATCATGATTAACGTAAATCAAACGTCATTATCTAAGTTACTCAAACGTCAGAAATAAAGTGAATCAAACGTCAGGATTACAATAGAAATAGTCATAATTACAGTGAATGAAACGTCATAATGAAGATGAATCAAACGTCATGATTAAGGTGAATCAACGTCTTTATTTGACGTAAGCGCCAGAAATAAAGTGAAAATCAAACGTCAGGATTTCCGTGAATAAATGGCATAATTACAATAATAAAACGTCATGATTACAGTGAAACAGACGTCATGATTACAGTGAATCAAACGTCATGATTACAGCGAATCAAGACAGTTCAAGTCTGATTACAGTGAATCAAACGTCATGATTACAGCGAATCAAACATCATAATTACAGGAATCAAACGTCATTATTACAGAGAATAAACGTCATGATAATATCAGTGAACGCATCAACGTCATATAATTCACGTAGTCATGAATCAAACGTCATGATGGATAAATCATAAACGTGAATCAAACGCAAATAAGCACGTGAATAAAAATACAGTGAACAATGCAGCAAATCAGGAATCAAACTATAAAAAATGGAAGAAACGACAATAAGCAGCTTGTAAAAGAAGGACAACATCAAATTCTTATTATAAAAAAGAAGAAGAAGAAGAGGAAGAAGAAGAAGAAGAAGAAGAAGAAGAAGAAGAAGAGAAGAAGAAGAAGAAGAAGAAGAAGAAGAAGAAGAAGAAGAAGAAGAAGAAGAAGAAGAAGAAGAAGAAGAAGAAGAGAAGAAGAAGAAGAAGAAGAAGAAGAAGAAGAAGAAAAAGAAGAAGAAGAGAGAGATGATAGAGGAGATGAGGAAGAGAGAGAGAGAGAGACAAGAGTGCAGCATTAAGTGTGTGAATGACGAATGACACAAAACATGCGTAAGTGTTGCAAATCAATAACACACCGTATTCAATCCAATCCAAATCCAACGAAACCAGCAACATTTCGTTTTACCGGTTGAGATTCTGTAGGGGCTCTGTTGCGACTGGACCGACGACTTGTGCTAGGTTTAGGCTGAAAGGAGGAGCGAATATGGATTGACATGGACATCACTGAACCCGAATATAATACAGAAGTGCACTGTGCTCGCCCTAAGAGTGGATATAGTACTAAATCACAGACATGATAACTACGAGTACCGGGTTTTACCGTCAGGTTTTTCACAGGATATACACACCATACACACATATTTCTTCTTCTTCTTCTTCTTCTTCTTCTTCTCTTTTCCTTTTTTTCCCTTTGTCTTTTCCTTCTTTGTCTTCTTCTTTTTCCCTCTTCTTCTCCGTCTTCTCCTCTTCCACTTCTCCTTCTTCTCCTCCTTCCTTCTTCTTTTTTTTTTCTTTTCCTTCTTCTTTTTCTTTCCTCCTCCTTTTCTTCTTCTTCTTCTTCTTCTCGTTCATCATCATCATCATCATCATCATCATCATCATCATCATCATCATCATCATCATCATCATCATCATCATCTTCTTCTTCTTCTTCTCTTCTTCTTCTTCTTCGCATTCTTCTTCTTCTTCCTCCTCCTTCTCTTCTCCTCGTCTCCCTGTCTGAATAGTTCACAGTAGGACTAATTTAACAAGGCCATTGGATCTTGTTACATGACCATACATTATTAATGTGCATTTCATTTCTTAACTGTCATCATCACACAACACAACACAAACACAACCAAAACCAACCCAACCCAAACAAACCCAGCACATCATAGCATAATACAACACAACACAACACAACACAACCCTACCCTACCCTACCCAAACCCAACCCAACCCAACCCAACACAACCCAACCCAACCCAGCACAGCACAGCACAGCACACAGCAAATCATACATAATACAACACAACCCTACCCTACCCAACACAACACAACCCAACCCAACCCAACCCAACACAACACAACCCAACACAACACAACCCAAACCAACAAAATCCAACAACAACACAACCCAACACAACCCAACACCAAACCCAACCCAAACCAACAACAACAACCCAACACAACACAACACAACCCAAACCAACAACAACACAACCCAAACAACCAACACAACACAACACAACTCAACCCAACCCAACCCAACCCAACCCAACACAACACAACCCCAACACATCCCAACCCAACCCAACCCAACCCAACGCAACACAACACAACTAAAACAACCCAACACAACCCCAACCCAACCCAACCCAACACAACGCAACACAACACAACTAAAACAACCCAACACAACCCAACCCAACTCAACCCAACCAACCAACCCAACCCAACCCAACTCAACCCAACACAACACAACCCAACTCAACCCAACCCAACCAACACAACCCAACCCAAACCAACAACAATCCAACAACAACCCAACCCAACTCAACCCAACCCAACTCAACCAACACAACACACAACCCCAACACATCACCCAACCTAACAACACCCAACACAACACAACACAACACAACACAACACATACACACAACACAACACAACACAACACAACACAACACACAACAAACACAACACAACAACAAACCAACACACACCTGTCTTATTACGGCGTTTCCAGACAAACAGAAGATTTCGCTGGTCAGATGCTCGCCAGGAAAGGAAGGCGTGTAGCGCCATCTTTGACTAGGGGGGATCACTCTGCATATAACGGTGTCTTTCTTGCCGAACACGCCTTCGGGAACGATCAGTTTGCCGCCACTGGGGATGTCGTAGCTGCCTCCTGACCGACCCGGGTGGTACGTGTCCTTTAAACTGTCACAGACAAACACAGAAACGATACAACCATGTTCCCGTTGGGGCAACAGACTTAAGGTTCTATGTTCGAATCCCCATCAGTCTTTATCAAAATCATAGTGGGTTTTTTTTTCGGCTCCAACTGGCTCCTACCCAGTCCGCTCTCAAAACTCACCTTTTCTCCTCTGCATGAAATCCTGACCTCACTCAACCCCCTCTGTAGCCTGTCTCCGCTCGGAGGGGAATCACATTGTAATATATATTTGTATATAATATGCTCTCTATAATTTTACATTCCTTTTATTTCTTTTTCCCCATTTATAGCCATGTGTGTGCGCGTGTGTGTGCGCGCGTGCGTATGTGTATGTTCAGCGCTTAGATTTGATTTCTATCAAGATTTTGCGCTATATAAATATTGTAATTATTATTATTATCATTATTACCCAGAGTTGAGCGTGTTATGGGCTTTTTGGGAAGACTGGGACCACACATTTGAGTCTCATCCACTTCGCGGATGCGTCATTGGGGTGTTGCTTAAATTTCCTGAACAACACTGTCTACTAACCTCCCTACTGACCACGGTAATCCACAGTCACAGTTCCACACTGAATGAAGACTTCCAAAGCTTTTGCTCTTCATTTGGTTATGCTAGTTGGTCTGTTCTTTTCTAATTTTTTTTTTTCGTTCCTATTTTTCGCCTTTTATTTTATCTTTTCCCCTCACCCTGTCTCTTATTTCTTATACATAAGCCTGAACACGCACACACGCATACACACATAAAAACAAACACACACCCACACATAAAACACACACCCACACACACAGCCACACACCCACCCACCCCAAACACACACACATACACACTGCACAGGCAGGCATGATTTGTATAGTATACACTTTCATGTAGTCATGGTGATGCGTCTTACTCTAGGGGTATGCCTGTCTCGTTTTCTCTCTCCTCGCTCTCTGTCTGTCCGTCTGTCTTCTGTCTGTCGATCTGTCTGTCTGTCTGTCTCTTTCTCTCTGTCTCTCTCTCTTTCTGTCTCTCTCTCCTCCTTTGTTGTCAAGGTGACATATTCAGGAGGCTTCAGCTGCCAACAAGTTCAATGTATTAAACGGAATAAAAACATGGAACTCCAACCATGAGTGTCCTGCCACTCACCACGCCTCCAGACATTGGTGTTGTTCTGCAAGACCGCACTGTCTTCACACTCAGATATAGATCGATGGTTTATACAGACATCGACAGGTCTGGAATCTATGTCATGGAATTGTGAAGTATGACGGCAATACTTTGAAGAAATCGTGTTTTTCTTTGGATTGCTTTTTATCGACCAAGAAGGGTAGCTCTCTCTGTCTGTCTGTCTGTCTGTCTGTCTGTCTGTTTGTCTGTCTTTCTGTTTGTGTCCTTCTCTCTCTCTCTCTCGCTCTCTCTGTCTGTCTGTCTGTCTCTCTGTCTGTCTGACTGTCTGTCTGTCTGTCTGTTTGTCTCCTTCTCTCTCTCTCTCTGTCTGTCTGTCTGTCTCTCTCTCTCTCTGTTTCTCTGTCTCTCTGTCTGTCTGTCTCCTTTTCTCTCTCTCTCTATCTCTCTCTGTGTCTGTCTGTCTGTCTCTGTCTCTCTCTCTCTCCCTCTGTCTCTGTCTGTCTCTCTGTCTGTCTGTCTGTCTGTCTCTCTCTCTCTCTCTCTCTCTCTCTCTCTCTCTCTCTCCGTCTGTCTCTTTGTGTACAAACGTCTGTGTATGTGCGCGCGTGTGTGTGGTGTGTGCGTGTATATGCGTGTGTGTGTGTGTGTGTGTGTGATTGAGTGCGTGTGTGTGTGTGTGTGTGTGTGTGTGTTTGCGTATGTGTGTGTGTGTGTGTGTGTGTGTGTGTGGTGTGTGTGTATGTGTTTGCGTATGTGTGTGTGTATGTGCATGTGTATGTGCGAACGTGCGTGGTGTGTGTGTATGTTGTGTGTGTGTGGTTGGTGTGTGTGCATGTGTGTCTGTATGTGTGTGTATGTGTGTGTGTGTTAGTGTGTGTGTGTTAGTGTATGTGTGTGTGTGTGTGTGTGTGTGTGTGTGTGTGTGTGTGTGTGTGTGTGCGTGTGCGCGCGCGCGTGTGTGTAGAAATGGGAAGGCGGGATTATATCAAGGACTTTGGAGTTGAAAAAGAATTTACCATGCTGAGAGTTTTCTTGTTTCAGCCATATAGGCGTTACTTAATTTTATGACCATTGTTTTGTGAAATTATAATAGGCACAATCTTATTATAATTTACACATATATCACGCCTAAACGAATATTATCCATCAAGGAATTTCACTTACTTTTTGTCTGACGAGGGTTTGCTGAACCGATCAGGCCTAACAAAAAGTAAGTGAAATTCCTTGATGGATAATATTCGTTTAGGCGTGATATATGTGTAAATTATAATAAGATTGTGCCTATTATAATTTCACAAAACAATGGTCATAAAAGAATTTACCACGTTTGGCAATACCATATGCGCTCTATCAAAACTGCCAGTAATCAGTACAGACA
>JAPXFY010000029.1:48629602-48632102 GCA_030674185.1 Monoplex corrugatus
AAACATATGTTTTTATTATCATTTTGTTTTTGCACCATCGCACTTAGTGAGGCCACCTTTGTGTTCCCCTAGCCCTTTCTTTTGTTTTCTTTTCTTTTCTTTTTGTTGCGTGTTTTAAGCTGCATAAATGGCTACATAAGTTGGCACAGTTTCTTCTTCTTTCTCTCTTCTCTCTCTCTCTCTCTCTCTCCTCTCTCTCTCTCTCTTTTTTCTGTTTCTCTCCTCTTCTTCTCTATATGTATCTGTCTCTGTCTGTCTGTCTGTCTGTCTCTGTCTGTCTGTCTGTCGTCTCTCTTGTATCTGTCTCTGTCTGTCTGTCTGTCTGTCTGTCTGCTTCTGTCTGTCTGTCTGCTCTGTCTCTCTCTCCTTCTCTCGTATATCTCTCTTGGTTCATTGGGTTGGCTTGACAATTCGTCGGGTCTATCCTTACCTGGTCTTAAGAATATCGTCTTCCTACCTCATGATAAGTCATACTTACTACTACACACCTGTCAGTCTACAAATTATCCTCAAGTACAAACCTGATACAGTCTATAAACTTACCCTAAAGTAAGAACACTAATCCGTCTACAAAACTTACCCTACAAGTAAAACACCATAATACCAGTCTACAAAACTTACCCTACAAGTACAAACACCATAATGACCTGATCTGACAATAAACTTACACTTACAAGTACAAACACCATGAATACCAGTCTATAAACTTACCCTACAAGTACAAACACCATAAATACCAGTCTAAAACTTACCCTACAAGTACCATAATACAGTCTAAAACTTACCTACAGTACATAAATACCAGTCTAAAAACTTACCCTACAAGTACAAACACCATGAATACCAGTTACCCTACAGTAAAATAAACCTTACCCTACAGTAAAACCCATAATACCAGTCTAAAACTTACCCTACAAATACAACACTAATACCAGTCTACAAAACTTACCCTACAAAACCATAATACCACTAAAACTACCTAAAACATAACCAGTCTAAAACTTACCTACAAGTACAACACTAATACCAGTCTAACTTACCCTCAAACCACTCTAAAACTTACTACAAATACCATAACTACCAGTCTATAAACCTTACCCTACAAGATACCATAAATACCAGTCTATAAACCTTACACTACAATACAGTTAAAACCTTACCCTACAATACCATAAATACCAGTCTATAAACCTTACCCTACAAACACATAACAGTATACACACATAAACCAGTTAAAAACCTTACCCTACAAACCATAAATACCAGTCTATAAACCTTACCCTACAAATACCATAAATACCAGTCTATAAACCTTACCCTACAATACACCATAAATACCAGTCTATAAACCTTACCCTACAAATAACCATAAATACCAGTCTATAAACCTTACCCTACAAATACCATAAATACCAGTCTATAAACCTTACCTAAATACCATAAATACAGTCTATAAACCTTACCCTACAAACTACCATAAATACCAGTCTATAAACCTTACCCTACAAATACCATAAATACCAGTCTATAAACCTTACCCTACAATACCATAAATACCAGTCTATAAACCTTACCCTACAATACCATAAATACCAGTCTATAAACCTTACCTACAAATACCATAAATACCAGTCTATAAACCTTACCCTACAAATACCATAAATACCAGTCTATAAACCTTACCTACAAATACCATAAATACCAGTCTATAAACCTTACCCTACAAATACCATAAATACCATCTATAAACCTTACCCTACAAATACCATAAATACCAGTCTATAAACCTTACCCTACAAATACCATAAATACCAGTCTATAAACCTTACCCTACAAATACCATAAATACCAGTCTATAAACCTTACCCTACAAATACCATAAATACCAGTCTATAAACCTTACCTAAAATACCATAAATACCAGTCTAAAACCTTACCCTACAAAACCATAAATACCAGTCTATAAACCTTACCTACAAATACCATAAATACCAGTCTATAAACCTTACCCTACAAATACCATAAATACCAGTCTATAAACCTTACCCTACAATACCATAATACCATAAATACCAGTCTATAAACCTTACCCTACAAAACCATAAATACCAGTCTATAAACCTTACCCTACAGATACCATAAATACCAGTCTATAAACCTTACCCTAAAAACAAAATACCATCAAAAACATACCAAAATATCCAGTCTATAATACCTTACCCTACATTTAATACCAAATATAATACCAGTCTATAAACCTTACCTAAAATACCATAAATACCAGTCTATAACCTTACCTACAAACCATAATACCAGTCTATAAACCTTCTAAAATCCATAATACCAGTCTATAACTTACCCTACAAACACCATAATACCAGTCTATAAACCTTACCCTACAATACCATAAATACCAGTCTATAAACCTTACCTATAAATACCATAAATACCAGTCAAACCTTACCTAAAATACCATAATCCAGTCTTAAACCTTACCCTA
>JAPXFY010000029.1:48639602-48642102 GCA_030674185.1 Monoplex corrugatus
GATGAACACCTGTGTGTCTTGGCACTCCATATTGCCAGCTGATGAACACCTGTGTGTCTTGGCACTCCATATTGCCAGCTGATGAACACCTGTGTATCTTGACACTCCATATTGCCAGCTGATGATCACCTGTGTGTCTTGGCACTCCATATTGCCAGCTGATGAATACCTGTGTATCTTGACACTCCATATTGCCAGCTGATGAATACCTGTGTGACTTGGCACTCCATATTGCCAGCTGATGAATACCTGTGTGTCTTGGCACTCCATATTGCCAGCTGATGAATACCTGTGTATCTTGACACTCCATATTGCCAGCTGATGGACACCTGTGTGTCTTGGCACTCCATATTGCCAGCTGATGAACACCTGTGTGTCTTGGCACTCCATATTGCCAGCTGATGAATACCTATGTGTCTTGGCACTCCATATTGCCAGCTGATGAACACCTGTGTGTCTTGACACTCCATATTGCCAGCTGATGAACACCTGTGTGTCTTGGCACTCCATATTGCCAGCTGATGAATACCTGTGTATCTTGACACTCCATATTGCCAGCTGATGGACACCTGTATGTCTTGGCACTCCATATTGCCAGCTGATGGATACCTGTGTGTCTTGGCACTCCATATTGCCAGCTGATGAACACCTGTGTGTCTTGGCACTCCATATTGCCAGCTGATGAATACCTGTGTGTCTTGACACTCCATATTGCCAGCTGATGAACACCTGTGTATCTTGCACTCCATATTGCCAGCTGATGAACACCTGTGTGTCTTGGCACTCCATATTGCCAGCTGATGAACACCTGTGTATCTTGGCACTCCATATTGCCACTGATGAACACCTTGTGTGTCTTGGCACTCCATATTGCCAGCTGATGAACACCTGTGTGTCTTGACACTCCATATTGCCAGCTGATGAACACCTGTGTGTCTTGGCACTCCATTTGCCAGTGATGAACACCTGTGTGTCTTGGGCACTCCTTATTGCTAGCTGATGAACACCTGTGTGTTTGGCACTCATATTGCCAGCTGAGTGAATATCCTGTGTTTTGACACTCCATTGTGCCGCTTGATGAACACGTGTGTTCTTGGCACTCTTTGTCACAGTGATGAATATGTGTGTCTTGGTACATTATTTGTGCAGCTGATGAACACCTGTGTATCTTGACACTCATATTGCCAGCTGATGGAACTGTGTTCTTGACACTCATGTATTGCCAGCTGATTGAACACTGTGTGTTTGGCATTCATATTGCCAGATGATGAACCTGTGTTCTTGACACTCCATATTGCCAGCTGATGAACACTGTGTATCTTGACATCATATTGCCAGTGTGAATCTGTGTGTCTTGGCTCCATATTGCAGCTGATGAATACCTTGTGTGTTTGGCACTCATATTGCGCTGATGAACACCTGTGTGTCTTGACTCATATTGCCAGCTGATGAACCTGTGTGTCTTGGCACTCCATATTGCCGATGATGAACACCTGTGTATCTTGACATCCATATTGCAGTGTGAACACCTGTGTATCTTGGCACATTATTGCCAGCTGATGGATCACTGTGTATTGACACTCTTTTGCAGCTGATGAATACTTGTGTATCTTGCACTCATATTGCCAGTGATGAATACCTGTGTGTCTTGGCATCATATTGCGTGATGACACCTGTGGTGTCTTGGCACTTATTGAGCTGATTGAACACTTTGTGTGTCTGTGCACTCCATATTGCAGCTGATGAATACCTGTGTGTCTGTGCATCCATATTGCAGCTGATGAATACCTGTGTGTCTTGGCACTCATATTGCCACCAGAGTGAGTGGTGAGTTATTTACTGTTTCATAAATCATTCTTCTATAAACCTTTTACCCACCATTCCACTCTGCAAATTACAATAATCCGATTGGTTTTTATGGAGCAAGACTGTTGTACGCTGTGAGGTGAGCTGACCCCATTCCTGTGTGTTGTTGTACAGTGTGTATTGTGTGTTGTTGTACAGTGTGTATTGTGTGTTGTTGTACAGTGTGTATTGTGTGTTGTTGTACAGTGTGTATTGTGTGTTGTTGTACAGTGTGTATTGTGTGTTGTTGTACAGTGTGTATTGTGTGTTGTTGTACAGTGTGTATTGTGTGTTGTTGTACAGTGTGTATTGTGTGTTGTTGTACAGTGTGTATTGTGTGTTGTTGTACAGTGTGTATTGTGTGTTGTTGTACAGTGTGTATTGTGTGTTGTTGTACAGTGTGTATTGTGTGTTGTTTGTACAGTGTGTATTGTGTGTTGTTGTACAGTGTGTATTGTGTGTTGTTGTACAGTGTGTATTGTGTGTTGTTGTACAGTGTGTATTGTGTGTTGTTGTACAGTGTGCTTATGTGTGTTTTTGTGTTTCCATAAGCCAAACACAAAGATGGAGGCAGACACAAAAAGATCATTCATAAGGAAGATTAGGAAAAGACAGGCAACGTTTATAGACCATTTTATGACGAAAGGGGAATTAG
>JAPXFY010000029.1:48654602-48659602 GCA_030674185.1 Monoplex corrugatus
ACGTTTATTTCATACAGACAGGCAGACTGTATTGTCCTGTTTTATTAGGTACGCGTTCTGAATGATCTTTTCTTCTTTTCTTTTCTTTTCTTATTTTTTAATTTTTATTGATTTTGGTACAGTTTTTACGTCGACACCCACTCAGGTAATACGGCCGACGGGAAAATGGAGGAAGTGGGCCACAGTCACTGACTCACTCACTCACTCATACTCACTCACCAACTAAGTAACTAATTAACGGACTAACTGCAACTGACTACTGGCTAACTAAATAACTAACCGACTAAACTAACTAACTAACTGACTAACTAACTGACTAACTAACTAACTCACTCACTCACTCACTAAGTAACTAACTAAGTAACTAACTAACTGACTAACTAAATAACTAACCGACTAACTAACTAAACTAACTAACTAACTAAAGACTAACTGACTAACTGACTAACTAACTAATAACTAACCGACTAACTAACTAACTAACTAATAATTAACTAACTAACTAACTAACTAACAACAAACTAACATAACTAACTAAACTAACTAACTAAAATAACTAACTAACTAACTAACTAACTAACTAACTAACTAACTAACTAAACTACATGAATGGCCTGTGCTGTAGAAGAGTTTGTCTGAGACTGTGACTTACATCAGAATTGTTCTATTGAAATGGGTCGGTCTTTGAAATCCGCCACTCTCACACAATGACAGATAAACCATTAACTCTGAAACACCAGCCTGCTGTGGAAGAATTCATCTCAGACTGCCGCTAGCCTCAGAATTATTTTATTGAAATGTGTTTTTGATACTGTTGCTGTTACACAATGACAGACAAATCATTGGTCCTGAAACACCAGCCTACGTAGAAGACTTCATCTGACATTGCCGCTAACCTCAGAGTTATTCTGTTGAAACGAGTCTTTGATACTGTCACTTCACACAATGACAGACAGATCACACACAATGACAGACAGATCACACACAATGACAGACAGATCACACACAATGACAGACAGATCACACACAATGACAGACAGATCACACACAATGACAGACAGATCACACACACAATGACAGACAGATCACACACACAATGACAGACAGATCACACACAATGACAGACAGATCACACACAATGACAGACAGATCACACACAATGACAGACAGATCACACACAATGACAGACAGATCACACACACAATGACAGACAGATCACACACACAATGACAGACAGATCACACACAAATGACAGACAGATCACACACAATGACAGACAGATCACACACAATGACAGACAGATCACACACAATGACAGACAGATCACACACACAATGACAGGACAGATCACACACAATGACAGACAGATCACACACAATGACAGACAGATCACACACAATGACAGACAGATCACACACAATGACAGACAGATCACACACAATGACAGACAGATCACACACAATGACAGACAGATCACACACAATGACAGACAGATCAACACACAATGACAGACAGATCACACACAATGACAGACAGATCACACACAATGACAGACAGATCACACACACAATGACAGACAGATCACACACAATGACAGACAGATCACACACAATGACAGACAGATCACACACAATGACAGACAGATCACACACAATGACAGACAGATCACACACAATGACAGACAGATCACACACAATGACAGACAGATCACACACACAATGACAGACAGATCACACACAATGACAGACAGATCACACACAATGACAGACAGATCACACACACAATGACAGACAGATCACACACAATGACAGACAGATCACACACACAATGACAGACAGATCACACACACAATGACAGACAGATCACACACAAATGACAGACAGATCACACACAATGACAGACAGATCACACACAATGACAGACAGATCACACACAATGACAGACAGATCACACACAATGACAGATAGATCACACACAATGACAGAACAGATCACACACAATGACAGACAGATCACACACAATGACAGACAGATCACACACAATGACAGACAGATCACACACAATGACAGACAGATCACACACAATGACAGAGGAACAGCAGTCACACAATGACAGACAGATCACACACAATGACAGACAGATCACACACAATGACAGACAGATCACACACAATGACAGACAGATCACACAATGACAGACATATCACACACAATGACAGACAGATCACACAATGACAGACAGATCACACAATGACAGACAGATCACACAATGACAGACAGATCACACACAATGACAGACATATCACACACAATGACAGACAGATCACACAATGACAGACAGATCACACAATGACAGACAGATCACACACAATGACAGACAGATCACACAATGACAGACAGATCACACAATGACAGACATATCACACACAATGACAGACAGATCACACACAATGACAGACAGATCACACACAATGACAGACAGATCACACACAATGACAGACAGATCACACACAATGACAGACAGATCACACACAATGACAGACATATCACACACAATGACAGACAGATCACACACAATGACAGACATATCACACACAATGACAGACAGATCACACACAATGACAGACAGATCACACACAATGACAGACAGATCACACACAATGACAGACAGATCACACACAATGACAGACAGATAATAATAATAATAATAATAATAATAATATATTTTATTTATATAGCGCAAAATCTTGATAAAATCAAATCTAAGCGCTGAGCGTATACATGCATACATACCTACATACATATGAGCGTATACATGCATACATACATGCTTACATACTTACATACATAAATCTAAGATGAGCGTATACATGCATACATACATACATACATAAATCTAAGCGTATACATACATACATACATACATACATACGTACGCACATGCATACATAATAATTACAATATTTATATAGCGCAAATCTCGACAAAATCAAATCCAAGCGCCGAAAAGACACACACGCACACACGCACGCACGCACACACACGCACACACACACACACACACACACACACACACACACACACACACACACGCACACACACACACACATGCATGGCCACAAATGGGGAGAAAAGAATAAAAGCAATAAAAGCAAGAATAAAACCAATGGAAAACCACAGAGAGCACATCATATACAATTATATATTAAAACAAAGTGATTCCCCTCCGAGCGGAGACAGGCTGCAGAGGGGGGTTGAGTGAGGTTAGGATTTTATGCAGAGGAGAAAAGGTGAGTTTTGAGAGCGGACTTGAAGGAGGCAAAAGTAGGTTGCTGACGGACTGAGAGAGGAAGTTTGTTCCAGGAGAGTGGACCAGAAACAGAGAAGGCTCGTGGACCATAGGTATTGAGCTTAGTGCGTGGAAAGCGAAAAGTCAGAGGATCGGAGGCAGAGCGGAGGGTACGTGAGGGAAGATAGATCTCAAGTAGGCTTGACAGGTAATCGGGGGCTGCGTTATTGAGGCTTTTGTAGCACATGGTGTCTAGTTTGTACTGTATGCGCTTTGATACAGGGAGCCAGTGAAGTTGTGCCAGGAGACACACAATGACAGACAGATCACACACAATGACAGACAGATCACACACAATGACAGACAGATCATTGGTCCTGAAACACAAGCCTAGAACAAAATTCACACAATCCGATAATCCATCACAGACAATGACAGACAAGTAACGATAATCCATCACAGACAATGACAGACAAGTAACGATAATCCATCACAATGACAGACAAGTAACGATAATCCATCACAGACAATGACAGACAAGTAACGATAATCCATCACAGACAATGACAGACAAGTAACGATAATCCATCACAGACAATGACAGACAAGTAACGATAATCCATCACAGACAATGACAGACAAGTAACGATAATCCATCACAGACAATGGACAGATAAGTAACGATAATCCATCACAGACAATGGACAGACAAGTAACGATAATCCATCACAGACAATGACAGACAAGTAACTATAATCCATCACAGACATGGACAGACAAGTAACGATAATCCATATCACACAATGGACAGACAAGTAACGATAATCCATATCACACAATGGACAGACAAGTAACGATAATCCATCACAGACTATGGACAGACAAATAACTGGCCTTGACGACCAATTCTAAACTTAAACCCACTCTGTCCGGATATATGGTTTTGAACTGTGGAAACATTCACCTCCAACTTTCCTTAACGTGAGAGTATTTCTGTTGATTTGTTCCTTGATTCTGCTATTACCATACAATGACAGACAACTGATGGTCCCAGGAAACTTGTGGAAATCAAAGTTCACGTATTGTGACGATGTGCTGACACTGTGGAAACATTCTGTTCAGACCATACTCATTGTTTCCCTGAATCATTCTGTGCACACTGCTTCTTGACTCTGCTGTTTCTGTATGGTAAGATGATAAAGAGACTGACATGGGAACTAACCCTCATTCGATCCCGACAAAAAATTACATAAATAAATAAATACGTGCACACATAAATAACAGATGATTAAATAAAAGAACAAATGGGAAAGAAAGAAAAACTAACTAAATGAGTGAATGAATAGATAAATAGATGAATAAAGAAATAATCAATCAATCATTCGATCAATCAATCAAACAATCAATCGATCGATCGATCGATCAATCAATATGCAAATTGATAAATGAATAGTAAAGAAAGAAAGAAACAAATAAATAAATAAATAAATAAGTACATAAATACATATATACATAAACAAATACATAAATACATAAATAAACAAACAAATAATTTTAATAATCAATCAATCATTCGATCAATCAATCAAACAATCAATCGATCGATCGATCGATCAATCAAAAAGCAAATTGATAAATGAATAGCAGAGAAAGAAAGAAACAAACAAACAAATAAATACATAAATAAATACATATATACATAAACAAATACA
>JAPXFY010000029.1:48664602-48677102 GCA_030674185.1 Monoplex corrugatus
CTGACCATCTCTCACACTGACGATTAACTTTCTCCAACAGAAAGAGGGTCAGGTTACTTGTTATAGCTGGGTACAACAGAGGCTGACAACACAAAAGGCTAAAAAAATCCTACAAGTGAACTACAGGTAAGGTCCACATGATGTCACAAGTGTACCACAAGTAAGGTCTGTATAATGTCACAAGTGTACCACAAGTAAGGTCTGTATAATGTCACAAGTGTACCACAAGTAAGGTCCAGTATATGTCACAAGTGTACCACAAGTAAGGTCTGTATAATGTCACAAGTGTACCACAAGTAAGGTCCACGTGATGTCACAAGTGTACCACAAGTAAGGTCTGTATAATGTCACAAGTGTACCACAAGTAAGTCTGTATAATGTCACAAGTGTACCACAAGTAAGGTCTATATAATGTCACAAGTGTACCACAAGTAAGGTCTGTATGATGTCACAAGTGTACCACAAGTAAGGTCTGTATAATGTCACAAGTGTACCACAAGTAAGGTCTATATAATGTCACAAGTGTACCACAAGTAAGGTCTGTATAATGTCACAAGTGTACCACAAGTAAGGTCTATATGATGTCACAAGTGTACACAAGTAAGGTCTATATAATGTCACAAGTGTACCACAAGTAAGGTCCATGATGATGTCACAAGTGTACCACAAGTAAGTCTGTATAATGTCACAAGTGTACCACAAGTAAAGGTCACGTGATGTCACAAGTGTACCACAAGTAAGGTCTGTATAATGTCACAAGTGTACCACAAGTAAAGTCTGTATAATGTCACAAGTGTACCACAAGTAAGGTCTGTATAATGTCACAAGTGTACCACAAGTAAGGTCTTATGATGTCACAAGTGTACCACAAGTAAGGTCTGTATAATGTCACAAGTGTACCACAAGTAAGTCTATATAATGTCACAAGTGTACCACAAGTAAGGTCTGTATAATGTCACAAGTGTACCACAAGTAAGGTCTGTATAATGTCACAAGTGTACCACAAGTAAGGTCTGTATAATGTCACAAGTGTACCACAAGTAAGGTCTGTATATGTCACAAGTGTACCACAAGTAAGGTCTGTATAATGTCACAAGTGTACCACAAGTAAGGTCTATATAATGTCACAAGTGTACAACAAGTAAGGTCTGTATAATGTCACACAGTGTACCACAAGTAAAGGTCCTGTATGTAATGTCACAAGTGTACCACAAGTAAGGTCTGTATAATGTCACAAGTGTACCACAAGTAAGGTCTGTATAATGTCACAAGTGTACCACAAGTAAGGTCTGTATAATGTCACAAGTGTACCACAAGTAAGGTCTGTATAATGTCACAAGTGTACCACAAGTAAGGTCTGTATAATGTCACAAGTGTACCACAAGTAAGGTCTTATATGTCAAGTGTACCACAAGTAAGGTCTGTAATGTCAAGTGTACCACAAGTAAGGTCATATAATGTCACAAGTGTACCACAAGTAAGGTCTGTATAATGTCACAAGTGTACCACAAGTAAGGTCTATATAATGTCACAAGTGTACCACAAGTAAGGTCTGTATAATGTCACAAGTGTACCACAAGTAAGGTCTTATAATGTCACAAGTGTACCACAAGTAAGGTCTGTATAATGTCACAAGTGTACCACAAGTAAGTCTGTATAATGTCACAAGTGTACCACAAGTAAGGTCTGTATAATGTCACAAGTGTACCACAAGTAAGGTCTATATAATGTCACAAGTGTACCACAAGTAAGGTCTTATAATGTCACAAGTGTACCACAAGTAAGGTCTGTATAATGTCACAAGTGTACCACAAGTAAGGTCTGTATAATGTCACAAGTGTACCACAAGTAAGGTCTGTATAATGTCACAAGTGTACCACAAGTAAGGTCTTATATGTCACAAGTGTACCACAAGTAAGGTCTGTATAATGTCACAAGTGTACCACAAGTAAGGTCTGTATAATGTCACAAGTGTACCACAAGTAAGGTCTTATAATGTCACAAGTGTACACAAGTAAGGTCTGTATAATGTCACAAGTGTACCACAAGTAAGGTCTTATAATGTCACAAGTGTACCACAAGTAAGGTCTGTATAATGTCACAAGTGTACCACAAGTAAGGTCTGTATAATGTCACAAGTGTACCACAAGTAAGGTCTGTATAATGTCACAAGTGTACCACAAGTAAGGTCTGTATAATGTCACAAGTGTACCACAAGTAAGGTCTGTATAATGTCACAAGTGTACCACAAGTAAGGTCTGTATAATGTCACAAGTGTACCACAAGTAAGGTCTGTATAATGTCACAAGTGTACCACAAGTAAGGTCTTATAATGTCACAAGTGTACCACAAGTAAGGTCTGTATAATGTCACAAGTGTACCACAAGTAAGGTCTGTATAATGTCACAAGTGTACCACAAGTAAGGTTTTATAAATGTCACAAGTGTACCACAAGTAAGGTCTATATAATGTCACAAGTGTACCACAAGTAAGGTCTGTATAATGTCACAAGTGTACCACAAGTAAGGTCTGTATAATGTCACAAGTGTACCACAAGTAAGGTCTATATATGTCACAAGTGTACCACAAGTAAGGTCTATATAATGTCACAAGTGTACCACAAGTAAGGTCTTATAATGTCACAAGTGTACCACAAGTAAGGTCTGTATAATGTCACAAGTGTACCACAAGTAAGGTCTTATAATGTCACAAGTTACAAAGTAAGGTCTATATAATGTCACAAGTGTACCACAAGTAAGGTCTATATATGTCACAAGTGTACCACAAGTAAGGTCTATATAATGTCACAAGTGTACCACAAGTAAGGTCTATATAATGTCACAAGTGTACCACAAGTAAGGTCTATATAATGTCACAAGTGTACCACAAGTAAGGTCTATATAATGTCACAAGTGTACCACAAGTAAGGTCTGTATAATGTCACAAGTGTACCACAAGTAAGGTCTTATAATGTCACAAGTGTACCACAAGTAAGGTCTTATAATGTCACAAGTGTACCACAAGTAAGGTCTATATAATGTCACAAGTGTACCACAAGTAAGGTCTATATAATGTCACAAGTGTACCACAAGTAAGGTCTATATAATGTCACAAGTGTACCACAAGTAAGGTCTATATAATGTCACAAGTGTACCACAAGTAAGGTCTATATAATGTCACAAGTGTACCACAAGTAAGGTCTATATAATGTCACAAGTGTACCACAAGTAAGGTCTTATAATGTCACAAGTGTACCACAAGTAAGGTCTATATAATGTCACAAGTGTACCACAAGTAAGGTCTGTATAATGTCACAAGTGTACCACAAGTAAGGTCTTATAATGTCACAAGTGTACCACAAGTAAGGTCTGTATAATGTCACAAGTGTACCACAAGTAAGGTCTTATAATGTCACAAGTGTACCACAAGTAAGGTCTATATAATGTCACAAGTGTACCACAAGTAAGGTCTTATAATGTCACAAGTGTACCACAAGTAAGGTCTGTATAATGTCACAAGTGTACCACAAGTAAGGTCTGTATAATGTCACAAGTGTACCACAAGTAAGGTCTATATAATGTCACAAGTGTACCACAAGTAAGGTCTGTATAATGTCACAAGTGTACCACAAGTAAGGTCTGTATAATGTCACAAGTGTACCACAAGTAAGGTCTATATAATGTCACAAGTGTACCACAAGTAAGGTCTAGTTATATGTCACAAGTGTACCACAAGTAAGGTCTGTATAATGTCACAAGTGTACCACAAGTAAGGTCTATATAATGTCACAAGTGTACCACAAGTAAGGTCTATATAAATGTCACAAGTGTACCACAAGTAAGGTCTATATAATGTCACAAGTGTACCACAAGTAAGGTCTGTATAATGTCACAATGTACCACAAGTAAGGTCTGTATAATGTCACAAGTGTACCACAAGTAAGGTCTATATAATGTCACAAGTGTACCACAAGTAAGGTCTATATAATGTCACAAGTGTACCACAAGTAAGGTCTATATAATGTCACAAGTGTACCACAAGTAAGGTCTTATAATGTCACAAGTGTACCACAAGTAAGGTCTATATAATGTCACAAGTGTACCACAAGTAAGGTCTATATAATGTCACAAGTGTACCACAAGTAAAGGTCTATATAATGTCACAAGTGTACCACAAGTAAGGTCTATATAATGTCACAAGTGTACCACAAGTAAGGTCTATATAATGTCACAAGTGTACCACAAGTAAGGTCTATATAATGTCACAAGTGTACCACAAGTAAAGTCTATATAATGTCACAAGTGTACCACAAGTAAGGTCTATATAATGTCACAAGTGTACCACAAGTAAGGTCTATATAATGTCACAAGTGTACCACAAGTAAGGTCTATATAATGTCACAAGTGTACCACAAGTAAAGTCTGTATAATGTCACAAGTGTACCACAAGTAAGGTCTATATAATGTCACAAGTGTACCACAAGTAAGGTCTATATAATGTCACAAGTGTACCACAAGTAAGGTCTATATAATGTCACAAGTGTACCACAAGTAAAGTCTGTATAATGTCACAAGTGTACCACAAGTAAGGTCTATATAATGTCACAAGTGTACCACAAGTAAGGTCTGTATAATGTGACAAGTGTACCACAAGTAAGGTCTGTATAATGTCACAAGTGTACCACAAGTAAGGTCTATATAATGTCACAAGTGTACCACAAGTAAGGTCCACGTGATTTCACAAGTGTACCACAAGTAAATTGCAAATGATAATAGAAATGTACCAGAGGTAAGGTTCAAATGATAGTACAAGTGTACCACAAGTAAGGTCTTTATAATGTCACAAGTGTACCACAAGTAAAGTCTGTATAATGTCACAAGTGTACCACAAGTAAGGTCTGTATAATGTGACAAGTGTACCACAAGTAAGGTCTATATAATGTCACAAGTGTACCACAAGTAAGGTCTGTATAATGTGACAAGTGTACCACAAGTAAGGTCTGTATAATGTCACAAGTGTACCACAAGTAAGGTCTATATAATGTCACAAGTGTACCACAAGTAAGGTCCACGTGATTTCACAAGTGTACCACAAGTAAATTGCAAATGATAATAGAAATGTACCAGAGATAAGGTTCAAATGATAGTACAAGTGTACCACAAGAAAGGTCCACATGAAAGTGCAAGTGCACCACAGGTAAACTGCAAATAATAGTACAAGTAAGGTCCAAATGATAGTACAAACGTACCACAAGTGAGGTTCAATCGATCCTAAGTCTGGTCGAAATAAACCTACAACTGTACCACAGAAATGGTCCAAACAGATCCTATAGGTTCGGCATAGCGAATGCCCAGCTTGGCCCCAAATCAAACGACAGTCGTCTATGACTGAGGTTTTGCCATAGGTGCTGTTGGTGCCAGATGACAGCGGGTTATTTGGAGCAAACATCAATGGGCGTCATGTTGGTCAATGGTTGTGACTCCTGTGTCCATGTCCATGTCAGTAGTGCACTATGGTAGCGTAGTGTAGAAAAGTCAAGTGGTGCTGTACGCCCTGACAACCAGGGTGAGTCAGTCTGTCTTCTGAATGCCGGCTGGCTGCTTCTTTTGACACAGCCCTGAACTCAGGATCTGATATCTGGAGTTCAATCCCAGCCCACAACATTAAAAACACTGACCTGTTGGCTGTCCATCTGAATGTTTCCGTCATTCTGGTGGTGTCAGCTTACTGTTTCCGTCATTCTGGTGGTGTTGGCTTAGTGTTTCCATCATTGTGGGGGTGTCACCTTAGTGTTTCCTCATTCTGGTGGTGTCAGCTTAGTGTTTCCATCATTCTGGTGGTGTCAGCTTAGTGTTTCCATCATTCTGGTGGTGTTAGCTTAGTGTTTCCATCATTCTGGTGGTGTCAGCTTAGTGTTTCCATCATTCTGGTGTGGTCAGCTTAGTGTTTCCATCATTCTGGTGGTGTCAGCTTAGTGTTTCCATCATTCTGGTGGTGTCAGCTTAGTGTTTCCATCATTCTGGTGGGTCAGCTTATGTTTCTTCTGGTTGGTGTCAGCTTATGTTTCCATCATTCTGGTGGTGTCAGCTTAGTGTTTCCTCATTCTGGTGGTGTCAGCTTACTGTTTCCGTCATTCTGGTGGTGTCAGCTTACTGTTTCCGTCATTCTGGTGGTGTCAGCTTACTGTTTCCTCATTCTGGTGGTGTCAGCTTACTGTTTCCGTCATTCTGTGGTCAGTTACTGTTTCTCATTCTGGTGGGCAGCTTACTTTCCGTCATTCTGGTGGTGTCAGCTTACTGTTTCCGTCATTCTGGTGGCTGTCAGCTTACTGTTTCCGTCATTCTGGTGGTGTCAGTTACTGTTTCCGTCATTCTGGTGGTGTCAGCTTAGTGTTTCCTCATTCTGGTGGGTGTCAGGCTAGTTGTTTCCATCATTCTGGTGGTGTCAGCTTAGTGTTTCCATCATTCTGGTGGTGTCAGCTTAGTGTTTCCATCATTCTGGTGGTGTCAGCTTAGTTGTTTCCTCATTCTGTGGTGTCAGCTTAGTGTTTCCAGTATTTGGTGGTGTCAGCTTAGTGTTTCCATCATTCTGGAGTGTCACTTACTGTTCCATCATTCTGGTGGTGTCCGCTAGCTGTTCCAACTTTGGTGTGTCCAGCTTACTAGCTAATGACATTCTTGTGGATCAGTTAAGCTGTTCCCATTCTGATGTGTGTCAGAGTGTTTCCGTGCATGGTTGTCAGCTTACTACCGCAATTGGTGTGTACACAGCACTGATTACCGCATTTGGTAGCAGCTATTGCCATCAATGGGGAAAGCACTGTTTCCAAGTGGTGAGCACCTTCCAGAATGTGGACACATAGCTGTCCATCATCGGTGGTGGTCACTAAGCTCTGACACCACCAGATCTGATGGGAGATACCAAAGTCGTCACCTCTGAATTGGTGGCACAGTTGCACACATCGGTGGCAGATGTGCCTAATCTTGACAGCTACGGTTCAAAGGTACACCCTAGCGACACCACCCTGCATATGACGGACCAGTCAAACGAGGTGAACACCACTCGGAAAATCACAGCTGCACCACCCCAAATCATCGGAACCCTGAAGCAAACTGACCACGCTGAATGAAGAGCATAAAGGAGAAAGACTGATGAAACACAAAGCTGACACCACCAGAATGATGGAAACACTAAGCTGACACCACCAGAATGATGGAAACACTAAGCTGACACACCAGAATGATGGAAACACTAAGCTGACACCACCAGAATGATGGAAACACAAGCTGACACCACCAGAATGATGGAAACACTAAGCTGACACCACCAGAATGAGGAAACACTAAGCTGACACCACCAGAATGATGGAAACACAAAGCTGACACCACCAGAATGATGGAAACACAAAGCTGACACCACCAGAATGACGGAAAACACTAAGCTGACACCACCAGAATGATGGAAACACTAAGCTGACACCACCAGAATGAATGAAACACTAAGCTGACACCACCAGAATGACGGAAAAAAAACAAAGCTGACACCACCAGAATGAGGAAACACTAAGCTGACACCACCAAATGAGGAAACACAAAGCAGACACCACCAGAATGATGGAAACACTAAGCTGACACCACCAGAATGATGGAAACACAAAGCTGACACCACCAGAATGATGGAAACACTAAGCTGACACCACCAGAATGATGGAAACACTAAGCTGACACAAACAGAATGATGGAAACAGTAAGCTGACACCCCAGAATGATGGCAACACTAAGCTGACACCACCAGAATGACGGAAACACTAAGCTGACACCACCAGAATGACGGAAACAGTAAGCTAACACCACCACAATGACGGAAACACTAAGCTGACACCACCAGAATGATGGCAACACTAAGCTGACACCACCACAATGATGGCAACACTAAGCTGACACCACCACAATGATGGCAACACTAAGCTAACACCACCAGAATGATGGCAACACTAAGCTGACACCACCAGAATGATGGAAACACTAAGCTGACACCACCAGAATGATGGCAACACTAAGCTGACACCACCACAATGACGGAAACACTAAGCTGACACCACCAGAATGATGGCAACACTAAGCTGACACCACCACAATGACGGAAACACTAAGCTGACACCACCAGAATGATGGCAACACTAAGCTGACACCACCACAATGACGGAAACACTAAGCTGACACCACCAGAATGATGGCAACACTAAGCTGACACCACCACAATGACGGAAACACTAAGCTGACACCACCAGAATGATGGCAACACTAAGCTGACACCACCAGAATGATGGCAACACTAAGCTGACACCACCACAATGATGGCAACACTAAGCTGACACCACCAGAATGATGGCAACACTAAGCTGACACCACCACAATGATGGCAACACTAAGCTAACACCACCACAATGATGGAAACAGTAAGCTGACACCACCAGAATGATGGAAACAGTAAGCTGACACCACCAGAATGACGGAAACACTAAGCTGACACCACCACAATGATGGCAACACTAAGCTGACACCACCAGAATGATGGAAACAGTAAGCTGACACCACCAGAATGACGGAAACACTAAGCTGACACCACCAGAATGATGGAAACAGTAAGCTGACACCACCAGAATGATGGCAACACTAAGCTGACACCACCAGAATGACGGAAAACAGTAAGCTGACACCACCAGAATGATGGAAACACTAAGCTGACACCACCAGAATGACGGAAACACTAAGCTGACACCACCAGAATGATGGAAACACTAAGCTGACACCACCAGAATGATGGAAACAGTAAGCTGACACCACCAGAATGACGGAAACACTAAGCTGACACCACCAGAATGATGGAAACAGTAAGCTGACACCACCACAATGATGGCAACACTAAGCTGACACCACCAGAATGACGGAAACAGTAAGCTGACACCACCAGAATGATGGAAACACTAAGCTGACACCACCAGAATGACGGAAACACTAAGCTGACACCACCAGAATGATGGAAACACTAAGCTGACACCACCACAATGATGGCAACACTAAGCTGACACCACCAGAATGACGGAAACACTAAGCCGACACCACCAGAATGAAGGAAACACTAAGCTGACACCACCAGAATGACGGAAACACTAAGCTGACACCAACAGAATGATGGAAACACTAAGCTGACACCACCAGAATGATGGCAACACTAAGCTGACACCACCAGAATGATGGAAACACTAAGCTGACACCACCAGAATGATGGAAACACTAAGCTGACACCACCAGAATGATGGCAACACTAAGCTGACACCACCAGAATGATGGAAACACTAAGCTGACATCACCAGAATGATGGAAACACTAAGCTGACACCACCAGAATGATGGCAACACTAAGCTGACACCACCAGAATGATGGCAACACTAAGCTGACACCACCAGAATGATGGCAACACAAAGCTGACACCACCAGAATGATGGCAACACTAAGCTGACACCACCAGAATGATGGCAACACTAAGCTGACACCACCAGAATGATGGCAACACTTAGCTGACACCACCAGAATGATGGAAACATAAGAGGGACAGCCAACAGTCAGATGGACCTATGAAACAGTAAGCTGACACCACCAGAATGATGGAAAACATTCAGAGGGCAGCCAACAGGTCATGGACTAGAAACAGTAAGCTGACACCACCAGATGATGGAAACATCAGATGGCAGCCAACAGCATGACTGGAAACAGTAAGCTGACACCACCAGAATGATAGAAACATTAAATGGACAGCCAACAGGCCAGTGGATATGAAACATAAGCTGACACCACCAGAATATAGAAACATTAAGATGGGCAGCCAACAGGACATGGACTATGAAACATAAGCTGACACCACCAGAATGATGGAAACATAAGATGGCAGCCAACAGGCAATGGACTAGAAACAGTAAGCTGACACCACCAGAATGATAGAAACATTAAGCATGGCACCACAGCCAGTGGACAATGAAACATAAGCTGACACCACCAGAATGATGGGAAACATTAAGATGGCACCCAACAGCCAGTGGACTATGAAACAGTAAGCTGACACACCAGAATGATGGAAACATTAAGATGGCAGCCAACAGGCCAGTGGACCTATGAAATAGTAAGCTGACACCACCAGAAGATGGAAACATCGTACGGACACCAACAGCAGGGACCTATGAAACAGTAGCTGACACCACCAGAATGAAAGAAACATAAGATAGCAGCCAAGCGCCATGACATATGAAACAGTAAGCTGACACCACCAGAATGATGGAACACAGCGAGCACCAACAGACAGTGGACCTAGAAACATAAGCTGACACCACCAGAATGATAGAAACATTCAAGGGCACCAACAGGCAAACAGGCCAGTGACCATGAAACAGTAAGCTGACACCACCAGAATGATGGAAACATCAGATGGCAGCCACAGCCAGTGGACTATGAAACAGTAAGCTGACACCACCAGAATGATGGAACATTCAAGTGGACAGCCACAGCCATGGACCTATGAAACAGTAAGCTGACACCACCAGAATGATGGAACATCAATGGACAGCCACAGCAGATGACATATCAAACACTAAGCTGACACCACCAGAATGATGGAAACATTAATGGACAGCCAACAGCCAGTGGACCTGATGAAACATAAGCTGACACCACCAGAATGATGGGAACATTCAATGGACAGCCACAGCCAGTGAACTATGAAACACTAAGCTGACACCACCAGAATGATGGACAGATCAATGGACAGCCACAGACCATGGACTGAAACAGTAAGCTGACACCACCAGAATGATGGAAACATTAGATGGACAGCCAACAGGCCAGTGGACCTATGAAACATAAGCTGACACCACCACAATGATGGAAACATTCAGATAGGCAGCCAACAGGTCAGTGGACCTATGAAACAGTAAGCTGACACCACCAGAATGATGGAACATTCAGATGGACAGCCAACAGGCCAGTGGACAATATCAAACACTAAGCTGACACCACCAGAATGATGGAAACATACAGATGGACAGCCACAGCCATGGACCTATGAAACAGTAAGCTGACACCACCAGAATGATGGAACATTCAGATGGACAGCCAACGCCAGTGACCTATGAAACAGTAAGCTGACACCACCAGAATGATGGACAGATTCAGATGACAGCCAACAGACCATGGACCTATGAAACATAAGCTGACACCACCAAATGATGGACACATTCAGATGGACAGCCACATGCAGGGGAAACTATGAAACAGTAAGCTGACACCACCACAATGATGGAAACATTCAGATAGGCAGCCAACAGACCAGTGGACCTATGAAACAGTAAGCTGACACCACCACAATGATGGAAACATTCAGATAGGCAGCCAACAGACCAGTGGACCTATGAAACAGTAAGCTGACACCACACAATGATGGAAACATTCAGATAGGCAGCCAACAGGTCTTTTTTTATGTTGTGGGCTGGGATTGAACTCCAGATATCAGATCCTGAGTCCAGGGCTGTGACAAAAGAACCAGCCAGCGCTAATCTCAAGATCTTGCCAGTACATAGGATTTGCGCTGGCTCATGGAGTATGCCAGGAAATGCTTGCAGAGTTGGGTGGAGCGCATATGGAATTGTCCAAATGCAAAAAATCCTTTTTGAACAAACTCCAGACTCTGTATTGTCTCTGTCTGTCTGTCTGTGTATCGTATCTGTATTCTGTCTGTCTGTCTGTCTGTCTTCTGTTTCTAATTCTCTGTCTGTCTGTCTGTCTGTCTATCTGTCTGTCTGTCTGTCTGTACGTCTCTATGTCTGTCTGTCTCTGTCTTTTTCTCCCTTTTTCTCTGTCTGTCTGTCAATCTATCTGTCTGTCTGTCTGTCTCTCTCTCTCTGCTATGCTACCATCCTTGAGTAATAAAGTATTTGAAGTCTGAAGTCTGTCTCTCTCTCATAATAATATCATTGCTTTGAGTATCTTGTCCACTTTATATTCTCTCTCTCCTCTCTCTCTCTCTCTCTCTCTCTCTCTCTCTCTCTCTTCTATCTATCTATCTATCTCTCCCATCTCTCTTCCTTCCGTTCTCCTTTCGTTCTCTTTTTTCTCTCTGTCTATCTCTCTCTCTTACTCTCTTTCTCTCGCTCTCCCTCTTTCCCTCTCTCTTTCTCCCTCTTCTCTTTCTCCTTTTCTCTCTCTCTCTCTCTCTCTCTTTCTCTCTCCCTCTCCTTTCTCTCCCTCTCTCTCTCCCTCCTCTCTATCCCCTGTCTTTCTCCCTCCTGTCTCTGTCTCTCTCCCTCCCTCTCTCCTTCTCTCTCTGTCTCTGTCTCTTTCTCTGTCTCGCTGTCTCTGTCTGTCTGTCTCTTTCTCTCTCTCTCTAACTCTGTCTCTCTCTCCCCTAATACGGTAGTCAAGTGGATAAACATCGGGTTTCCAATCACAAAG
>JAPXFY010000029.1:48689602-48692102 GCA_030674185.1 Monoplex corrugatus
ACAGCACAGTACAACACAACACAGCACAGTGCAGCACAGCACAGTACAACACAACACAACAGAGTACAACACAGCACAGCACAGTACACACAACACAACACAGCACAGCACAACACAGCACAGTACAATACAGTACAACACAGCACAGTACAGCACAGTACAACACAACACAGCACAGTACAACACAGCACATCACAGCACAGTACAGCACAGCACAGCATAGTACAACACAGTACAACACAGCACAATACAGCACAGCACAGCATAGTGCAGCACAACACAGCACAGCACAGTACAACACAGCACAGCACAGCACAGTACAGCACAGTACAACACAGCACAGCACAGTACAGCACAGTACAGTACAACACAGCACAGCACAGTACAACACAGCACAGCACAGTACAGCACAGTACAGTACAACACAGCACAGCACAGTGCAACACAGCACAGTACAACACAGTACAGCACAGTGCAACACAGCACAGTACAACACAGTACAATACAACACAGCACAACACAGCACAGCATAGTACAACACAACACAGCACAGCACAGTACAACACAGTACAACACAGTACAGCACAGTACAGCACAGTACAGCACGATACAACACACCACAGCACAGCACAGCATAGTACAACACAACACAGCATAGTACAACACAACACAGCACAGCACAGTACAACACAGCACAGTACAACACAACACAGCACAGCACAGTACAACACAGCACAGTACAACACAACACAGCATAGTACAACACAGCACAGTACAACACAACACAGTACAACACATCACAGTACAACACAACACAGTACAACACAGCACAGCATAGTACAATACAACACAGCACAGTACAACACAACACAGCACAGTACAACACAACACAGCATAGTACAACACAACACAACACAGCACAGTACAACACAGCACAGCACAGTACAACACAGCACAACACAGTACAACACAGCACAGCACATTACAGTACAATACAACACAGCACAGCACAGCACAACACAGAACAACACAGCACAGCACAGTACAGCACAGTACAACACAGCACAGCACAGTACAACACAGCACAGCACAATACAACACAGCACAGCACAGTACAACACAACACAACACAACACAGTACAACACAGCACAGCACAGTACATCACAGTACAATACAACACAGCACAGTAGAACACAGCACAGCACAACACAGCACAGTACAATACAGTACAACACAGCACAGTACAGCACAACACAACACAGCACAGTACAACATAGCACAGTACAGCACAGTACAACACAGCACAGTACAGTACAACACAGCACAGTACAGTATAGTACAACACAACACAGCACAGCACAGCACAGTACAACACAGCACAACACAGTACAACACAGTACAGCACAGTACAGTACAACACAACACAGCACAGCACAGTACAACACAGCACAGTACAACACAACACAGCACATTACAACACAGCACAGTACAACACAGTACAATACAACACAGCACATTACAACACAGTACAATACAGTACAACACAGCACATTACAACACAGGACAATACAACACAGCACATTACAACACAGTACAATACAGTACAACACAGCGCATTACAACACAGTGCAATACAACACAGCACAGTACAACACAGTACAATACAGTACAACACAGCACATTACAACACAGTACAATACAACACAGCACATTACAACACAGTACAACGCAGCGCATTACAACACAGTACAATACAACACAGCACATTACAACACAGTACAACACAGTACAACACAACACATTACAACACAGTACAATACAACACAGCACATTACAACACAGTACAACACAGTACAACACAGCACACCACAGCAAAACACAGCACAACACAGCACAGTACAAACAGCACAGCACAGTACAACACAGCACACCACAGTACAACACAGCACACCACAGTACAACACAGCATAGCACAGTACAACACAGCACAACACAACACAGCACAGTACAACATAGCACACCACAGCACAACACAACACAGCACAGCACAGTACAACACAGCACACCACAGCACACCACAGCACAGCACAGCACAGTACAACAAAGCACACCACAGCACAGCACAACACAGCACAACACAGCACAACACAGTACAACATAGCACAACACAACACAGCACAGTACAACATAGCACAACACAACACAGCACAGTACAACATAGCACACCACAGCACAACACAACACAGCACAGCACAACACAACACAGCACAGTACAACACACCACAGCACAGCACAACACAACACAGCACAGCACAGCACAGCACAGTACAACACAACACAACACAACACAGCACAGTACAACACAGCACACGACAGCACAGCACAGTACAACACCAACACAACACAGCACAGTACAACACAGCACAACACACCACAGCACAACACAGCACAGCACAGTACAACATAGCACACCACAGCACAACACAACACAGCACAGCA
>JAPXFY010000029.1:48697102-48699602 GCA_030674185.1 Monoplex corrugatus
ACAAGCAAGCAAAGAGATCAAGGGGAAAAGAGAGAGTGGCCACATGTACTAATGTTATAGTCTGTCGATCTCAGTGTGAGGTATGTGAGAGATGAGGCAGTAAGGGAACAAGTCTTGGCTTGTCATAACACGCTGACAGTTCTTCACGCACAAAGTGCTGTGTGTACAATACATAGTCCCACTCTAAGTGAAAACAGCACCCGGGTACTTATCTATAGTGTCGATTCCCGACATATCGGTTACATTTTTGTTTGGCAAACCTCACAGCTACCAGTATTTATCTATAGTGTCGATTCCCGACATATCGGTTACATTTTTGTTTTGCAAACCTTACTCGCACAATGCTTGCTTGACACAGAGGCTGAGCTCCCGACTTTGAGGCATTTTCTTTTCAAACGTTCTGTTTCGTTTTGTATGTGTTGTTTTGCTGACATCGTGCAGGGATTATTTTGCTGACATCGTGCAGGGATTATTTTGCTGACATCGTGCAGGGATTATTTGGTGACATGTGCAGGGATCATTGGCTGACATCGTGCAGGGATCATTTTGCTGACATCGTGCAGGGATTATTTTGCTGACATTGTGCAGGGATCATTTTGCTGACATCGTGCAGGGATTATTTGCTGACATCGTGCAGGGATTATTTGGCTGACATCGTGCAGGGATCATTTGGCTGACATCGTGCAGGGATCATTTTGCTGACATCGTGCAGGGATCATTTGGCTGACATCGTGCAGGGTTTATTTTGCTGACATCGTGCAGGTTGTGAATGTAGTATTTGCTGATATCGTGCAGGGATTATTTGCTGACATCGTGCAGGGATATTTGGCTGACATCGTGCAGGGATTATTTGCTGACATCGTGCAGGGATTATTTTGCTGAGCATTGCGTTCAGGGATCATTTTGCTGACATCGTGCAGGGATCATTTGGCTGACATCGTGCAGGGATTATTTGGCTGCACAGTCTGCTGATTCCGTCTCCAGTTGTCCTGCATGCTGAGTGTGTTCATGTGTCCATAAGCCACCAGACATTGATGTGGCTCACAGGATGTTTAACGTGCACAACTGACGGTCTGCATGTGTAAATACACACAGACTGTAAACACTAACAGATCTGCAGTCACTCTCCAATGACAAAGAGACATCTTTCCTTTTTTTCAGTTCAGAAATCTTTCAAGAGGGATTCGTTACATCTAGACAAATCCATATGCGCTCAGCTGAAACAAGCCAGTAATCATTTTCCAGTCTCCTGGAGCCTCTGCAAAACAGCTACACTGACAAGGCCATGAAATGGGGAAGGCAGAATGAAGGGACCAGGAAGGGACCAGGAAGGGACCAGGAAGGGACCAGGAAGGGACCAGGAAGGGACCAGGAAGGGACCAGGAAAGGGACCAGGAAGGGACAGGAAGCCAGAAGGGACCGAAGGGACTAGGAAGCACCAAGATGACAGCACCAGAATGATGGAAGCAATAAGGTGGGCAGTCAGCAGGTCTGTTTTTATGTTAAATGCTGGGATTGAACTCCAGACATCAAAGCTCCTGCGACTCTATCAACAGAGCAAACCATCCCACACAGAAATCTTGCTGTGGCCTACCCCAGGGGTCAAACCCATGACCTTTGTGTTATAAGCATCACACTACATCCAGTGGAGACCCATATTACAATGACAGTTTTCAAACATTTCAGAGTCCAGGCATGCTGGCAAAAACAAACAATGGATTAGGGTCTATCTTTCAACATGTCATCACCAAACAAGATACAGACAAACAATGGATCAGGGTCCAGGGTCTATCTTTCAACATGTCACCACCAAACAAGATAACAGACAAACAATGACCAGGGTCTATCTTTCAACTGTCACCACCAAACAAGATAACAGACAAACAATGACCAGGGTCTATCTTTCAACGTGTCACCACCAAACAAGATAACAACAAACAATGACCAGGGTCTATCTTTCAACATGTCACCACCAAACAAGATAACACACAAACAATGGATTAGGGTCTATCTTTCAACATGTCATCCACCAAACAAGATAACAACAAACAATGACCAGGGTCTATCTTTCAACGTGTCACCACCAAACAAGATAACAAACAATGACCAGGGTCTATCTTTCAACATGTCACCACCAAACAAGATAACACAAACAATGGATAGGGTCTATCTTTCAACATGTCACCACCAAACAAGATAACAGACAAACAATGACCAGGGTCTATCTTTCAACGTGTCACCACCAAACAAGATAACACACAAACAATGACCAGGGTCTATCTTTCAACATGTCACCACCAAACAAGATAACACACAAACAATGGATTAGGGTCTATCTTTCAACATGTCACCACCAAACAAGATAACACACAAACAATGGACCAGGGTCTATCTTTCAACATGTCACCACCAAACAAGATAACACACAAACAATGGATTAGGGTCTATCTTTCAACATGTCACCACCAAACAAGATAACAGACAAACAATGGATTAGGGT
>JAPXFY010000029.1:48712102-48717102 GCA_030674185.1 Monoplex corrugatus
AGATACAGATGAAGAAGACAGAAGAAAGGAATGTGTGAATGACCAAAAGGATGAATGTATTAACAAACTGCTAAATAATAACCAGAAGTCAGTGTACTCACTCTGAGCCACAGACTAAAGGAAAAAAAAACAAAGAGAGAGAGAGCGAGAGAGAGACAGACACAGAGAGAGAGCGAGAGAGAGAGAGAGAGGAGAGAGAGAGCGAGAGAAAGAGAGCGAGAGAGAGTGTGTGTGCGTGTGTGCGTGAGAGAGAGAGAGAGACAGAGAGAGAGAAAGAGAAAGAGAGACAGAGACAGAGAGAAAGAGAGAGAGAAAGAGAGAGAGAGAGGAAAGAGAGAGACAGAGAGAGAAAAAGAGAGAGAGAGAGAAAGAGAAAGACAGAGAGAGAGAAAGAAAGAGACAGACAGACAGAAAGAGAGAGAGAAAGATAGAAGAGAGAGACAGAGAGAGAAAAAGAGAGAAAGAGAAAGAGAGAGAAAGAGAGGGACAGACAGACAGAGAAAGAGAGAGAAAGAGAGAGAGAGAAAGAGAAAGAGAAAGAGAGAGAGAAAGAGAAAGAGAGAGAGACAGATAGAGAACAGAAAGAGAGGAAGGAAGGAAGGAAGGAAGGAAGGAAGGAGAAAGAAGAAGTGAAGGAATTAATCATGAACGAACACGCCGAGTGCGTGAATGGAAAGAAAGGATGTGTCAATTTCCCGTCCCCACATTTCCTTCTTCTCCTTCTTACGCAGGTTACAGAACCCACCAGCACTCCCTATCTAAGCATATACATGTAGATTGATACAGACCTACCTACCTAGCACAGAGAGCGGGTTTGTATGTGTATGATCGTTCTTTATCCCGCCTTAAAGGCACCCATACTCCATCTGTGGGGAGGTATGGACAGAATATGAAAGAAATATAGGTGAATGATCTGGAGGGCAGAAATCAGAAACAGCCTTGTGAGGAACAGACAGCATGACAGGAAAGAGGAACGCCAAAGTACCTCTTGGTATTATCATTTCTGTTCAGAGCCCAGCCGAATGCGTACAGCCATATCAGGGCTATGACCATTTCAAATATACACGCTTCAACAGGGGAAAAAAAGAAAAGAAAATCAAGTACATATTTTATTATTATTATTATTATTATGAACATTTAGTACGCCTAATCAAATTAATGCCCTAGGCGTTTACAATGGCAAAACATATAACCAGAATCACAAGCAACACACACACACGCCCACAGAAGCACCCACACACACACAAACACACACACACACACACAAACACACACACAGCATGACATGCAAATACAATGACACATTGACACTAAGACACTATAATGTCACCATTACATTACATGGGGGAAGGGGCAGAGATTACCAGTTTTGGGAAACAGGTGAGTTTTGAGGGAGCGTTTGAATGTGGACAGAGAGGGTGAGTATCTAAGAGAGCGAGGTAACTGATTCCAGATGGTTGGAGCTTGATAGGAAAAAGAACGCTGCCCAAACCTTTTAGTGCGGACTATGGGGATACTATAGAGACGGGTATCAGATGAGGATCGCAAAGCTCGAGATGGCGTGTAGAGATGTAACAGATGGGTGAGATACTCAGGACAGGAAGACTCAATAGATTTGAAGCAGAGGCAGGCAATCTTGTAGGATATTCTTTGCTGAACAGGGAGCCAGTGGAGAGAACAGAGCAATGGCGTAACATGGTTAAATTTTGAAGAGCGGAAGATGAGACGGGCAGCATGATTTTGAACTTTCTGAAGTTTGTTAATGAGATGAGAGGGGGAACCAGAAAAAAGAGCATTACAGTAATCGAGACGGGATAGAACAAATGAACAGACAAGAGCCTTTGTCGTGTCTTCTGAGAGGAGGTGGCGGATAGAAGCAATTCGGCGGAGTTCAAGAAAACAAGTCCGACAGACGTTGCTCACATGCTGGTGGAAGGACAGGGTTTGATCAAGAGTTACACCAAGGTTACGGGCAAAATGGGAGAGAGGGATAGATGAGTCAACAAGTGTGACAGAGGTTGGAAGAGAGGGGTGATTTTGGATTTTTTTCGCGCACCTGAATCAAAGGAGATGCCCCTGGCGTTGACCACTCCGTCCAATTTATCACACGGGGGATTAAAAAAAACAAAACACCTTGATACAAATGTAAACACAACTAAGGACACTAAAGCATGTGTAAAAAGGGGCGTAAATTACATAAAATTGCTTCCGCGTATCTCACCTTCCTTGAGCCAAAGCACTCAATACGTGTACCCAGTTATCAATCCTAAAAGAAAGTACATAAGACTTTTTATCGAACACATACAGGTGAATGGACCAGCAAGGCAGAAAATAATAGGAAGAAATGACAGAAAGCAAAAAGAAGCAAGGCAGAAACAAAGAGAGTGGCAGAAAAGAGTTAATCTCTAGCACAGAATTTCCAGAAGGTGGGGATACTATTTATACTGAAAGAGCCCCCGGCATCCCCAAGAAGGACCCAAACTACCTTACAGCAAACTAGACAGCTCCTGTGGTTCTAAAACAGAAGGGAACCTTCATTTCCGTATCCGGAGTAACACCACTAGGAGGCCATCCCAGATCCCCGAATGAAATATCAGTAAATGACTTTGGGGTATTAAAAAAACGCTTATGACGTCAGCTAATTCGTCACGCCTATGACGTCAGGCTAATGCGTCACATCAGGCTAATTCATACCGCCACGCTAACTTGTGAAATCAGCGGACAAAATCGTCCATAATTATGCCACTGACGTCAGTTGAAAACAAACACCTAGATGATTATTACGCACGCATGCCACACACACACACACCACACTCACACACACACACAAACACACACACACATCACACACACACACACACACACACACACATGCACACACACCACACACACACATACACACACACACAACACACACACACACACACACACACAACACACACACACACACACACACACACACACACACACACACGAACACACACACACAACAACACACACACACACCACACACACACACACACACACACACACACACACACACACACGCGCGCGCGCGCGCGCGCGCGCGCGCTGACGCTGTGAGACGTTTTATTTTGGGCTAGAATTTCATGCTGGAGCATCATCCGTAACATCTGACAACCTACCCCCCCCCCCTCCACCCCCTTTGTTTCTCTCTCTACCTCACTCCTCTCCTCTCTCTCTAGTTCTGTCTGTCTGTCTGTCTCTCTCTCTCTGTCTGTCTGCCTCTCTCTCTCTCTCTGTCTCTCTCTCTCTGTCTATCTGTCTGCCTCTCTCTCTGTGTCTGTCTCTGTCTCTCTGTCTCTCTGCCTGTGTCTTTCTATCTATCTTTCTCTGCCTCTGTCTGTCTGTCTGTCGGTCGGTCGTTCAGTCTGTCTTTCTCTGTCCACACACACACACACACACACACACACACACACACACACACACACACACTCTCTCTCTCTCTCTCTCTCTCTCTCTCCTCTGTTTCTCTCTCTCCCTCTGTTTCTCTCTCTATCTATCTATCTATCTTTCTCTATCTTTCTCTTTCTCCTCCGTTCCTCTCTTACTACCCGTCTCTCTTTTTTCTCTCCTGATCTCCCTCCCTCACCCCCTGTGTTCTCAGAGTGGGTGCCAGAGATTATCAGGATTGCAGATCATGGTGCCAAGTGTTTCTGTGAGCCGGGTGACTTGTTGGATTAATACCGGTGTGCATGTCCATTGTTCCACCTGGCAGGTGACTGTCTGTACCACCACTACCCATGGTGTAGTGGTTAGCACCACTGACTAGACACTGGACAGTTTGGGGTTTGAATCCCACTCGTTATCATCATGGTCCCTGCCGCATGGTGTTGGCGATCATGGCCCTCCACACCAATCTATCCCTTGTCGCTGCAAGTACATCTCCCACCCTCTCTGTCCTCAGCCACTCTGCGAGTCTGTCCAACATTTTCTCCCTGGGTCTATCTGGTGTTCTCTTTCCCCCCAGCTTTCCTGTTGTGACCAGGTGCTCTAATTTCTCTTGTCTGATAAAATGTCGTATAAATGTGTCTTGTCTTTTCCTAATTTGCTTCATTAACGTTATTTCTTTGTGTCTCCCTCACTCAAGACCGTCTGGTTTGCTTTCTTTGCTGTCCATGCAACTCTCAAACACATTTCAGCTGCCCAAGTCCCATTATTCCTGTCAAAGTCTGTGTGAGATATTTCAGCCCGAACTGGCTCTTACCCAGAGCTGAGTGTGCTTTGGTCTTATTGGGAAGGCTGGGACCACACTGTTGTGCTTCAGCCACTTCATGAATGTGTCACGGACAGTGTTGCTCAAATTTGCTGACCAGCACCGCAGGTGTCTGTATCTCTCAGGCCTGGTTGACGCCAGGATATACATTCATATTCATTTGTTTGTCACAGTGAATATACCGTAAGAAAAACGCCACCCATTTTATTTTGTCAACCAAGACTTCAGAAAGGCAATGAGGCTAATTCGCCCTCGAGGGGAGGGACCTGGGAAATCAAGCTATCTATCCCATGTTTTACACCAGGTCAGCCAGGCTAATGCCCTGCTGTTCAGGATTTTCAACTACCGTGGGATCTTTAACGTGTGCAGGTCACAAGGAACACGGATCCGACTTCTTTTCCGTCCTCTTCCGAAAGGACTAGACGTTCAGATCGATTTTTCAAGTCAAACTGAGGAGAAAAGTCAAGGCCTCAGCGAGAAACGAACCCTGGAACCTGGAGTTTGGTTACTGGCAGGCAACGTCTGAACCATTCCGCCACTCTTCTTACCACAGTGATCGTAGAGTACAGCACTGTCAGGCAGCCTCAATGGAGAACAGAACTCCATAGCATCATCCTTATCATCACCATCATCGTCGTCATCACCATCATTGTCATCATCACCATCATCATCATCATCATCACCATCATCCTCGTCATCATCACCATCATCGTCATCATCACCATCATCGTCATCGTCACCATCATCGTCATCATCACCATCA
>JAPXFY010000029.1:48729602-48757102 GCA_030674185.1 Monoplex corrugatus
AATGGTTGTTTGTTGCTACTTTTGTTTCTCTGTCTCTGTTCTCTCTTCTGTCTCTGTCTCTGTCTGTCTCTCTGTCTCTGTCTTTGTCTCTCTCTCCCTTTCTCTCTCTCTGCCTCTATCTCACAGATACACATACATGTATACATTCTCTCTCTCTCTGTCTTTCTCTCTCTCTGTCTTTCTCTCTCTCTCTCTCTCTCTCTCTCTCTCTTCTCTTTCTCTGCCTCTATCTCACAGATGCACATACATATATACATTCTCTCTCTCTCTCTCTCTCTCTCTCTCTCTCTCTCTCTCTCTCTCTCTCCCTTTCTCTCTCTCTGTCTCTATCTCACAGATACACATACATGTATACATTCTCTCTCTCTCTTTCTCTCTCTCTCTTTCTCTTTCTCTGCCTCTATCTCACAGATACACATACATGTATACACACTCTCTCTCTGTCTTTCTCTCTCTGTCTTTCTCTCTCTCTGCCTCTATCTCACAGATACACATACATGTATACATTCTCTCTCTCTCTCTCTCTCTCTCTCTCTCTCTCTCTCTCTTTCTCTCTCTCTGCCTCTATCTCACAGATACACATACATGTATACATTTCTCTCTCTCTCTCTCTCTCTCTCTCTGTCTCTCTCTCTCTCTTCTCTCTTTCTCTGCCTCTATCTCACAGATACACATACATGTATACATACTCTCTCTCTCTTTCTCTCTCTTTCTCTCTCTTTCTCTCTCTCTCTCTCTCTTTCTCTCTCTCTGCCTCTATCTCACAGATACACATACATGTATACATTCTCTCTCTCTCTCTCCTCTCTCTCTTTCTCTTTCTCTCTCTCTGCCTCTATCTCACAGATACACATACATGTATACATACTCTCTCTCTCTCTCTCTCTCTCCTCTCTCTCTCTCTTCTCTTTCTCTTTCTCTCTCTCTGCCTCTATCTCACAGATACACATACATGTATACATACTCTCTCTCTCTCTCTCTCTCTCTCTCTCTCTCTCTCTCTCTCTCTTTCTTTCTGTCTGTCTGTCTGTTTATCTGTCTCTTCCTCTCTCAGATTTCATACGACGTGAAAATGTATCTCCTGTCTATCTATCTAGTTGTCTGCCTGTCTGCCTGTCTGCCTGTCTATCTATCTAGTTGTCTACCTGTCTGCCTGTCTGCCTGTCTACCTGTCTGCCTGTCTACCTGTCTATCTATCTAGTTGTCTGCCTGTCTGCCTGTCTGCCTGTCTATCTATCTAGTTGTCTACCTGTCTGCCTGTCTGCTTGTCTACCTGTCTGCCCTGTCTACCTGTCTACCTGTCTGCCTATCTACCTGTCTGCCTTTCTACTCTGTCTGCCTGTCTACCTTCTATCTATCTAGTTGTCTGCCTGTTCTGCCTGTCTGGCCTGTCTATCTATCTAGTTGTCTGCCTGTCTACCTGTCTGCCTGTCTATCTATCTAGTTGTCTACCTGTCTGCCTGTCTACCTGTCTGCCTGTCTACCTGTCTACCTGTCTATCTATCTAGTTGTCTGCCTGTCTACATGTCTGCCTATCTACCCGTCTATCTGTCTATCTATCTATTTGTCTACCTGTCTGCCTGTCTACCTATCTACCTGTCTACCTGTCTATCTATCTAGTTGTCTACCTGCCTGCCTGTCTACCTGCCTGCCTGTCTGCCTGTCTACCTGTCTATCCATCTAGTTGTCTACCTGTCCACCTGTCTACCTGTCTGCCTGTCTATCTAGTTGTCTAGCTATCTACCTGTCTACCTGTCTGCCTGTCTACCTGTCTGCCTGTCCAACTGTCTACCGGTCTGCCTGTCTATCTAGTTGTCTATCTATCTACCTGTCTACCTGTCTGCCTGTCTACTTGTCTACCTGTCTATCTATCTGTCTACCTGTCTGCCTGTCTACCTGTCTGCCCGTATACCTGTCTTCCTGTCTAGTTGTCTACCTGTTTGCTCCTGTCTACCTGTCTAGTTGTCTACCTGTTTGCCTGTCTACCTGTCTGCCTGTCTACCTGTCTGCCTGTCTGCCCGTATACCTGTCTTCCTGTCTAGTTGTCTACCTGTTTGCCTGTCTACCTGTCTAGTTGTCTGCCTGTCTACCTGTCTACCTGTCTGCCTGTCTACCTGTCTGCCTGTCTGCCTGTCTACCTGTCTACCTGTCTGCCTGTCTACCTGTCTGCCTGTGCCTGTCTACCTGTCTGCCTGTCTACCTATCTATCTGTCTATCTATCTATCTATCTATCTATCTACCTTTCTATTTATCTATCTATCTACCTGTCTATCTATCTAGTTGTCTATCTATCTAGCTATCTACCTGTCTTTCTATCTTTCTATCTATCTATCTATCTATCTATCTATCTATGTTCTTGCCATGACTCAAAATTATACAAAGCATTACTGTGATTATGCCGCTGCTCTTGACAAAAACTTTGTGTTCTTGTTCTGTCTCTCAACTATAACTAATTATAATGTTGCTGCCATGATTTGAAATTCTGCCAACGCAGACGACGAGGTCGCGCTAAGTTTTAAGGAGGCGACAAGTGTCTGGTGGGATTTTTGTGCTCAGTTCAATCCCAGCCATCATAGTACCATTTGGCGTGGTGCCTGCCTGTCATTGTGTGCCTGTTGTTGTGTGCCTGTCTGTCGTTGTGTGTCTGTCGTTGTGTGCCTGTTGTTGTGTGCCTGTCTGTCGTTGTGTGTCTGTCGTTGTGTGTCTGTCGTTGTGTGCCTGCCTGTCTGTCGTTGTGTGCCTGTCTGTCTGTCCTTGTGTGCCTGTCTGTCTGTCGTTGTGTGCCTGTCGTTGTGTGCCTGCCTGTCTGTCGTTGTGTGTCTGTCATTGTGTGTCTGTTGTTGTGTGCCTGTCTGTCTGTCGTTGTGTGCCTGCCTGTCTGTCGTTGTGTGCCTGCCTGTCTGTCGTTGTGTGCCTGTCTGTCTGTTGTTGTGTGCCTGTCTGTCTGTCATTGTGTGCCTGTCTGTCTGTCGTTGTGTGCCTGTCTGTCGTTGTGTGCCTGTCTGTCTGTCGTTGTGTGCCTGTCTGTCGTTGTATGCCTGTCTGTAGTTGTGTGCCTGTCTGTCGTTGTGTGCCTGCCTGTCGTTGTGTGCCTGTCTGTCGTTGTGTGCCTGTCTGTCGTTGTGTGCCTGTCTGTCGTTGTGTGCCTGCCTATCATTGTGTGCCTGTCTGTCGTTGTGTGCCTGCCTGCCTGTCGTTGTGTGCCTGTCTGTCGTTGTGTATCTGTCTGTTGTTGTGTACCTGTCTGTCGTTGTGTGCCTGCCTGCCTGTCATTGTGTGTCTGTCTGTCGTTGTGTGCTGTCTGTCGTTGTGTGCCTGTCTGTCGTTGCGTGCCTGTCTGTCGTTGTGTGCCTGTCTGTCGTTGTGTGCCTGTCTGTCGTTGTGTGCCTGTCTGTCGTTGTGTGCCTGCCTGTCTTTTTGTCACTGTGTGCCTGTCTGTCGTTGTGTGCCTGTCTGTCGTTGTGTGCCTGTCTGTCGTTGTGTGCCTGCCTGTCTGTCGTTGTGTGCCTGTCTGTCGTTGTGTGCCTGTCTGTCGTTGTGTGGCAACTGTCATGATTGTATCAGATCATTGTCGGATATAGAATGTTGGTCATGTCTCTATTTATTTACGTTTTATGGATTGGTGGACTTAGTTTATGGAGCCATCCACTTAGGATCTGATATCTTGAGTTCAATCCTGGCCCATAGAATAAAACGTGTCCTGTGTGATTCCATCTTTACGTGTCCATCAAACGGTTCTGCCAAATTCAGCTCCCTGCCTGACTAACAATCTCCGTCTCCCATCTTGTTTTCTGCTGCACGCTCCTTGGTGTTGTTTTATAAAGATTGTAGCCACTTCCTGTGATCTAAGAGTTATCCCCCCTTTTTATAAAATATGTTTTAGGATCATTGCACTCATGGAGGTTACCTTTGAGCTCACCTTTTTTTTCTCTTTCTTCGTCTCATTTTCTACGCCACATTAATGGCCACAGAAGCTGGCACAGTGTTTACAGTTTTTACAATGCCATGATGATGATGTCGATGAGGATGATAATCATGATGCCATGGAGTTCCGTCTAGGATTGAGACTGCGTGACAGGGCTGTACTCTACGCTTACTATCATAATATATTCTAGCGTCAACCAGGCCCGATATCGCTCACATCTTCTGATCAACATCGCAGGTGTCGGTATCTCTCGGGAGGGATTGTCACCAGAACATATTATGATAGTAAATGTTGAGTACATCCCTGTCACGTAGTCTCAATCGTAGATGGAACTCCATAGCCTCATGATTATCATCCTCATCGACATCATCATCATCGCATTGTAAAAACTGTCCCAGCTTCTGTTACCATCAGCAAGGCGTAGAGAATGGGGGAAAAAAAACAACCAAACAAACAAAAAAGTGAACACAGAAACACTCTTCCTATGTGCGATAATCCTTAAAAATTGGTCACCACGGATTTATCATATGGAAATCAGACTCTTTTTCTTCCGAGAAAAGCAAGTCGCCGAAGATCAGCGCCACCCTTTTCCCGTATGTGTGCGTGTCTTTCTGTTTACCCATGAGAGTGAATTTTCTACAGAATTTAGCCAGAGACAACCCCGTTGTTGTCGTGGGATCTTTAACGTCCGCTGAGTGTTTGTTCCGTCTTTCTTTCTCTCTTTACCAATGGTAAACGTGGAATAAGTCGGTTATCGGAATGTTGGTAAGGAAGGAAAGGTTATGTAACTCAGTGGAACTGAAATGACTGACTCCATTTGTATGGACCAGAGGCCTTACATTGTGATCCCCACTGTATACAGACGGCACCGTCACCATTGCCACAAGACTGACGCCACATTGCTAAGCCAGTGACACCACATTGCTAAGCCAGTGACACCACATTGCTAAACCAGTGATACCACATTGCTAAAGTCAGTGACACCACATTGCTAACGACACAATGCTAAGTCAGTGATACCACATTGCTAAGTCAGTGACACCACATTGCTAAGCCAGTGACACCACATTGCTAAGCCAGTGATACCACATTGCTAAGTCAGTGACACCATGCTGTCAAATACTAACTCACTATGTTCCACTATCCAATACCTTCAACAACAGGTGAACGGTTAATCGTCCTGAACAGGTCACTACAGGCTTCTCTCTCTCTCTCTCTCCTCTCCTTCCTCTCTCTCTCTCTTCTCCTCTCTCTCTCTCTCTCTCTCTCTCTCTCTCTGTATCTGTCTTTCTTTCTCTGTCTGTCTGTCTCTGTCTTTCTTTCTCTGTCTGTCTGTCTCTGTCTGTCTGTCTGTCTGTTTGTCTCTTTCTCTGTCTCTCTGTCTTCCGCTTTGTCTTTCTCTCTGTCTCTCTCTCTCTCTCTCTTTGTCTTCCGCTTTGTCTCTGTCTGTGTCTCTCTCTGTGCCTCTCCCTCTCTCTGTCTCTCTCAGTGTCTCTCTGTGTCTCTCGTTCAGTCTCTCTCTGTCTTTCTCTATCTCTCTCTCTCTCTCTGCCTTTCTCTGTCTCTGTCTTTGTCTCTCTCTCTCTCTCTGTGTCTCTGTGTCTGTCTTTCTTTTTCTGTCTTTCTCTGTTTGCCTGCCTGTATGTCTGTCTGTCTGTCTGTCTGTCTGTCTGTCTGTCTGTCTGTCTCTCTCTCTCTCTCTCTCTCTCTCTCTCTCTGCCTCTCTCAACGTTTAATTCTGTATTGCAATATACCTTTAGCCAATAGCTTGGAGACACGATGCTTATTTATAACTTTATTAGTCAAACGTTTACTTTACACTTTCCGTTTTATTTAGCCATGGACTACATGTAGGTTTTACCAACGCCAAACGTGGACATTTCACCAATAAGTATTGCATTATGTCATTGTATATTTACTGTTACAAAATACTGAGCTATTCCTCTTTCTGTCCTTTCTTCATTTCTTCTTTTATTTATTTATTCCTTCCTTCCTTCCTGTCTTTCTTTATTCATTCATTATCTATGTGTCCTTCTCTTCTCCCTCATGCGTGTGTACGTGTGTATGCATATATACGAATATGTGAGTATGAGCCAGAGTGTTTGTTTTGTTTGTTTGTTTGTTTGTGTGTGTGTGTGTGTGTGTGATTGTGTGTATGTGTGTGTGATTGTGTGTATGCGTGTGTGATTGTGTGTATGTGTGTGTGATTGTGTGTATGTGTGTGTGTGTGTGATTGTGTGTATGTGGGTGGGTGGGGGTGAGAGGGTGCGTGTGTTTGTGTGTGTATGTGTGTGTAGGGGGGGTGCGTGTGTTTGTGTGAGTATGTGGTGTGTGTGTGTGGGGGGGGTGCGTGTGTTTGTGTGTGTATGTGTGTGTGTGGGGGGGGGGTGTGTGCGTGTGTTTGTGCCTATGTGTGTGCTAGCACGTGTTGTGTTTGTGTTCATATCTCGTGTCGTGTATGTCATGATAATTTGTACGTTTTCATGTGCAAGAAGCGCGATTGAGACAGTGAGAGCAATATTAGATCACCAAAAAAATCTATGCATTCGAAAAGAAGAAGAAGAAGAAGAAGAACAAAAACAAGAAGAACAAGAAGAAGAAGAAGAAGAAAACAACAACAACAACAACAAGAACAAAAGAAGAACAAGATGAAGAAGAACAAAAACAAGAACAAGAAGAAGAAGAGAAGAAGAAGAGAAAAAGAAGAAAAAGAAGAAGAATAACAAGAACAAGAAGAAGAAGAAGAAAGAAGAAGAAAGATGATGATGATGATGATGATGATGATGATGATGATGATGATGATGAAAAAGCAGGAGGGGGGTGGAGAAGGAAAAGAAAAAGAAAAAAGAAAGAAAGAAAAGAAGAAAGGAATGAAGGAAGGAATGAAGGAAGAAAGAAAAAAGAAAAAAAGAAAGAAAGAAAGAAAGAAAGAAAGAAAGAAACGAAGAAACGAATAGTCGATCTACATGTAGTATGACAATTCCAAAGCAATAGCCACCCAATCCCAAACAGCCACAGGTTTTCATCAAAATGTTGAAACATTACGATCTGGGCCAAAACCTTATCGGGTGATAACAAGCACTCTATCATCAATAAAGACTTGCACACGTGAGGTAAACACACACACACACGCACATACACACACACACACACATACACACACACACACACACACACACATACACAACACACACACACACCACACACCACACACACCACACAGAGATATGAGGGGTTCAAGATCAAGTCTATCTTCCACCCACTGATAGTGGTATCTTCATTGTCTTCATTCAAGGTTAAGTGAGAGATTTTTTGACGTGATGTTAGCCCTGATATGGCCGTAGTAGTCGGCTGGGCTGTAAGCAATATGAACTTGAAATATGAGAGATTGTGATGAAGTCTGGTCACAGACTGCAGGCCAGTCGTCAGCAAACATAGCGAAGATCTATTTATAACGAAACAGTCGTTGTTTGTTTTCAAGAGACAAACTGATAATAGTGATATATGCCTGATTATGTTTCAGTAACATAATTATGTGTATCGTATCTATTCAGGATGGAAACGTGGTAAGGACTGCGCCATGACCTAGCTAACATAGCGATCTATATGAAACAGTCGTTGTTTGATTTCAAGAGACAAAGATAAATGATACGATTAGCCTGATTATGTACATACATAGATTAGTGTACGACAATTCAGAAGATAACGAGTAAGGTTCCAGACCTTAGAAAATCTTCGATATTGATTACTATAGAAGAAGTTATGTCTGAACTTATAACTGACAGACAGAAGAAAAACAATCACGATAAGCCATTAGATAGACAGACAATACGAAAAGCAATTAGATAGACAGACAAAACAGAACAGATAGCAAGATAGACAGACAGACAGACAAAGAAACAATCACGATAAGCCATTAGCTAGACAGACAGAAAGATAGACAGACAGAAAGATAGACAGACAGAGAAACAATCACGATAAGCCATTAGATAGACAGACAGACAGACAGACAAAGAAAAAATCACGATAAGCCATTAGATAGACAGACAGACAGACAGATAGACAGACAGACAGACAGACAGATAGACAGACAGACAGACAATAAGAAATAACGAAGCATTAGATAGATAGACAGACAGACAGATAGACAGACAGACAGACAGACAGACAGACAGACAGACAGACAGACAAAACACGACAGCCTTAGATAGACACAGACAGACAGATAGACAGACAGACAGATGACAGACAACAGACAGACAGATGAGCAGGCAGACATAAGACAGTCAGGCATTGAACCCGAAAACAGAAGATACATGGAAAACATGGAAAACATCAATCATCGTCATCATATATCATCATCATCATCATCAACAACAACAACAAGCAACAATAACAACAACAACAACAGCACCACCACCACCATCACCACCCCCGACAACAACAACAACAACAACCAAATGAGCAAAATCCACTGTTGAACCTAAGCAAAGAAGCAGACACATATCCAAACGAATGAGTCGAATAAGCAAACAAACAAACAAACAAACGAATATAAATAAATTAACTCATTAATTACTAACTGACCAACCAACAAACGAACAACAAACAAAAACAAAAGCAAGAATCATCGACAGGAAAAAGACGAAAACTGCGAAAACCATTTCTTCAACTGAAAACAGAAATGTGGATTACATGCAAACATACATCAATACAAACAATGAAACAAACAAACAAAAGCAAAAATTAAAACTAAGAAAAAAGAAAACACACAAAGATGAGAAACTCTACAAATGGTTTGTAGACAAAGCAAAAGAACTGACGGACATGACAAAATGTAGGTGAATCAAGCAAAAAAACAAAAAACAAAAAACAACAAACAAAACAAAACAAACAGAAAACAACCAGAAAACACTCAAAACACGAGAGAAAAGAAAACAATCAAGCACAAAAAGCAACAAAGAAAAACAAAACCCACCTGCCATATTTAAAACAAACACCATGGGTATTTACTTTTTACAAGAATAACGACCAATCAAACAGGCAAGCAAACACGTAAATAGGTTGACATACACATCGGAAAAATATAAAAAAAAAATTAACAAACACATCGAAAAATCAGGCGACACGTTAAACTTGTCTGACCTTCAAACCGACAAACAAAAGACAAGACACTTACTTTCTCTTCACTGTCGGTTTATGGAGCTTGTGGTTGGACATGGTGGCTGGTGTGTGTCACACAGATAGACAAGTAATCCACGAGGTAGATACACACACACACACACAGATAGGAGACAGATGGCGCTGGTATGTCGTCACTTCCTGTCCTTTCCTCCACAGAAACGATTGGACGAGAACTCAATGACGTAACCACGTGTCTAGTATTGCAGTCTCGTGTCGTGGTTTCCGTTCAGATATTGAGTTGGGTTTGTTCTTGACGATTTCAGGGTTTCGTGTTGTGTTTAAGTGTGATCGTGGCACCTAAACTTGGACTGTCCATTATTCAAGTACTGACCCACTAGACTCTTTGTCTCCTTCACTTGTTGAGTCTTTAGATAACACTGGTTTCCTGTCACACTGTTCCCTGCTGGCGTGTGTGTGTGGTGAGTGTTGTTATGATCCCATAACACACACGTTGAACAAGATTGAATGTCCACCAGGAAAGTAAAGACGAACACAATCAGAAACTGTTTGCTGTTGTTGAAGGATGGCTGGAATCTTTGTGCTCTCTGAAACAGAACGTCATCAATGTTTCTGTATTCTGTCTCTTTTTCTCTGTCTTTCTCTGTCTCTCTTTGTGTCTGACTCTGTCACTCTCTCTCTCTCTCTCTCTCTCTCTCTCTCTCCCCCCCCCTTTATCTCTTTGTTTTTTCCTATGGCTTTCTTTCACTCTCTTTGTCTGTCTGTTTGTCTCTCCTCTGTTTGTTTCTCTCTTTCTCTGTGTGTTTGTGTATGTGTGTGTGTGTGTGTGTCTCTCTCTCTCTCTCTCTCTCTCTTTTCACTCTGAATCTCTCTTTCTAAATGTGTGTGTGCGTGCGTGTGTGCGTATATGTGTCTATGTGCGTGTGTGCATGTGTCCTTGTTCTCCAAGTGTTGATTTACTGATAAATGACTGAAGTCAATGGGCAGTGACCGGCTGTTGAACACCAATTACCGGTGTTGACAAAACTCTTTCGCACTGCACTCAGAGGCTAACAAACAACGTTGACCTTATGTTGAGGGTCCCGTTTTCAACATCTCCTGCATGCATTGACCTCAACAGGCACTAGGCTTTACGAGGGCCACATGAACTCTGCAAGTGTTTGCACTGGAATTCCCACTGGAATTTTTCGTGGACGAGTCAATATGCTGAAAATGTTCCTTAATTAACTCTTTGACTACCACACCCTGTCCACCAGCATCCTTCATTGTCAACCATGCTAGCAAAGCAAAAACTTAACCCTTTGACTCCCCACCCTGTCCACCAGCATCCTGCGTTGTCAACCATGCTAGCAAAGCAAAAACTTAACCCTTTGACTCCCACCCCTGTCCACTAGCATCCTGCATTGTCAACCATGCTAGCAAAGCAAAAACTTAACCCTTTGACTCCCACCCTGTCCACTAGCATCCTGCATTGTCAACCATGGTAGCAAAGCGAAAACTTTAACCCTTTGACTCCCACACCCTGTCCACCAGCATCCTGCATGTCAACCATGTTAGCAAAGCAAAAATTAACCCTTTTGACTCCCACCCTGTCCACCAGCATCCTGCATGTCAACCAGGTTAGCAAAGCAAAAACTTAACCCTTTTGACTCCCACACCCTGTCCACCAACATCCTGCATGTCAACCAGGTTAGCAAAGCAAAAACTTAACCCTTTTGACTCCCACACCCTGTCCACCAACATCCTGCACTGTCAACCAGGTTAGCAAATCAAAAACTTAACCCTTTTGACTCCCACACCCTATCCACCAACATCTGCACTGTCAACCAGGTTAGCAAATCAAAAACTTAACCCTTTTGACTCCCACACCCTGTCCACCACATCCCACTGTCAACCAGGTCAGCAGATCAAAAACTTAACCCTTTGACTCCCACACCCTGTCCACCAGCATCCCACATTGTCAACCAGGTCAGCAATCAAAAACTTAACCCTTTGACTCCCACACCCTGTCCACCAGCATCCCACATTGTCAACCAGGTCAGCAGATCAAAAACTTAACCCTTTGACTCCCACACCCTGTCCACCAGCATCCTGCACTGTCAACCAGGTCAGCAGATCAAAAACTTAACCCTTTGACTCCCACACCCTGTCCACCAGCATCCCACTTGTCAACCAGGTCAGCAGATCAAAAACTTAACCCTTTGACTCCCACACCCTGTCCACCAACATCTCACTGTCAACCAGGTTAGCAAATCAAAAACTTAACCCTTTGACTCCCACACCCTGTCCACCAGCACCCCACATTGTCAACCAGGTTAGCAAACAAAAACTTAACCCTTTGACTCCCACACCCTGTCCACCAGCATCCCACATTGTCAACCAGGTCAGCAGATGAGCCCCATGACGCTCAAGTCTGGGTAGGAGCTGGTTGGAGCCAAACAAAAATTCACAACGATTTTGGAAAGGGACTGATGGTGATTCGAACCCACAACCTTCCAGTTTGTAGTCCATTCACTAACCACTACACCATGGGGACTCTCTCTCTCTCCCCCTCTCTCTCTCCCTCCTCTCCCCCTCTCTCTCTCCCCTCTATGTCTGTCTGTCTGTCTGTCTGTCTGTCTGTCTCTCTCTCTCTCTCCGTTTTCTTTTTCGTTTTTGTCTGCCCTATCCATTTTGCCCATTAATACATATGCTGGATATGTACACGTTATGAACAACCTTTCTCTGAAGTGGACAGCCTCCATATAAGTACAATCTCTCTCCCACTGAAACCCAGTCATCATTCACCCATTCGATTGCCATCCAGGGTGGATCAGAGAACCCAATAAAGCATCGGTTTCTCACTATGCTTTAAAATTATTGAAGGCTTCTTCAAAAAAATTTTCGCTAGTCCTCGTATACTCTAAGAGTGGTAGGACTTTAAAACTCACTCAACTAAGTAACTGAAACCCAGTCGTTCTCTCTCCATTTTTGTTCGTATTTACTTTGGAGCTGGTTTGATGTTAAACTTATCTAATCATTGTTTATCAAATCCATCGCTATCAGATGAACGTCTGATGGTGACATCATGTTGAAAGTTGACTATTTTAAAACTAATAACTGATAGTGTTGGTCGCAAATTTGCTAAGTTGTATTTCTACATGGAAAGACCCTACGCACGTGCACGCGCACGCGCGCACGCACACACACACACATACACACACACACACACATATATATATATATATATATATATATATATATATATATATATATATATATATGTCTCTGTCTCAGACAGAGAGACAGAGACAGAGAGACAGAGACTGACAGAGCGACAGAGAGAGAGAGAGAGACAGACAGACAGAGAGACAGACAGAGACAGAGAGACAGACAGAGAGTGACACGGAGAGAGACAGAGAGAGAGAATGACAGAGAGAAAGACAGAGACAGACACAGAGAGACACAAACAGACACAGAGAGACAGAGACAGACAGAGAGACAGAGACACAGACAGACAGAGAGAGACACAGACAGACAGACAGAGAGACAGAGAGACAGGAGACACAGACACAGAGAGCGCTTGACAGCTAGCTAGCTAGTTAAACAGATAGATATACACGCACACACATGGTTCTACACACACATACACGCACACACACACTCACACACGCGTACACAAACACACTCACACACATACACACACGTACACACACACACAACACACACACACACACACACACACACACACACACAAACACGTGCGCGCGCGCGCGCGTATATCTCATGTACCAGTTCAAGTCACCAATTTACCTTCAACAGTTTGTGCAGACGATCCAACCACCAGAAGATGCCAGAGAATAACAGGACAGAACAGATTCCACACAGACACGTGACGAGGAAGACATTAAATCACTGAACTGACTTCTGGATATGTTAATCAGAAACAACGAAAATGGTTCCACTTGCCATTATAGAACTCAATTTCAAACACTCGCCTTGTCAGTGTCAGTTGTGTCAGTTTCTCAGGACGACGTCTCCGCGCTCGGAACAAGTCCCATAATTATAATGTAACGTCACAGGTGCGCGTTGTTAGAAACAAAGAACAATAGAAGTCTCCGATTGCAAAACTTTGCTCCAAATATTTAAGTAATAAAAATGATTGATAACATAAAATATAAAAGAATTGTGAAATAACCAAAAAATGATGTAAGTTTCCTGGCACTGACAGTTGAATTCCTGAGGGTTTAAATTACCAGGATAAACCAGAATCGCAGAGCTAATTGCCAGATACTCAACTATTCAGAAACAGTGAAGAAAGATTACATTCCTGGTACTGCGAACGGAATTCCAAACAGCCGGGTGTAAATGACAGACAATCAATCCAAACCAAAGAAGAATTTCACAGCCCCGGGGTACAAGCTTCAACCCCTAGACAGTTATGCCCTCTAAGACCATGAAGAGGGGTATGGAATAATTCCAGACTGGCAGAGGGTTGAGTCACTCTCCGGAAACTGTGAACCAACGTGAGGACAGTGAGGTGTGAAGGACTGGGTGGACAGAAGAACAGCCACACAACCACAGCACAATGGGAGCAATTAGTGTGTGAGTGAGGCGGGCCGGTGAGCGACACTATGCAGATTTATGTCTGTTTCTCGGGTCTGGCACTGGTACTGGCAGAATGAATGACTGGCTGAGATTCTCTGAGGCAAGGAGAGAGACGGGTCACAGACGTGTATACTGTAAAGATTGGCAATCAGGCCTATGTTGGCATCGCTATTGATTATTGTTAGTTTGGTTGGAATGACGATTTTTATACTTCGATGTCATTTTGAGAGAAGTTAGAGGGTGTTGTTTGGTAAATAATACTGTATTAATGTGGTCACCATCTATCATCATCATCATACATCATCATCATAATCATCATCATCATCACATCATCATCACCATCATCATACATCATCATTATCTTCTTCTTCTTCTTCAACTCCGAGAACAGTCAATGGGACGCCACACGAAAACAAACAAACAAACAAAAAATTAAACAGATTCCTTCAGCTCTGTCGGTCGTGTGCCAAAAGCTGGGAGTCTACAGATTTCTCTATCCATTCGGTGATATTGTTAGTCCTTCTATTGTTGTCTGTCTTTCCCTCCGTCTCTGTCCCTGAGCAGTTCCCTGGAGGACTGAGTTAGCAAGGCCACTGGATCTTGTTACATGGCCATACCTGGAGGACTGATTTATAAAGGCCACTGGATCTTGTTACATGGGCCATACCTGGAGGACTGATTTATAAAGGCCACTGGATCTTGTTACATGGCCATACCTGGAGGACTGATTTATAAAGGCCACTGGATCTTGTTACATGGCCCATACCTGGAGGACTGATTTATAAGGCCACTGGATCTTGTTACATGGGCCATACCTGGAGGACTGATTTATCAAGGCCACTGGATCTTGTTACATGGGCCATACCTGGAGGACTGATTTATCAAGGCCACTGGATCTTGCTACATCGGCCATACCTGGAGGACTGATTAGCAAGGCCACTGGATCTTGTTACATGGCCATACCTGGAGGACTGATTTATCAAGGCCACTGGATCTTGTTACATGGCCATACTTGGAGGACTGATTTATCAAGGTCACTGGATCTTGTTACATGGCCATACCTGGAGGACTGAGTTACAAGTCCACTGGATCTTGTTACATGGCCATACCTGGAGGACTGATTACAAGGTCACTGGATCTTGTTACATGGCCATACTGGAGGACTGAGTTAGCAAGGTCACTGGATCTTGTTACATGGCCATACTGGAGGACTGAGTTAGCAAGGCCACTGGATCTTGTTACATGGCCATACTGGAGGACTGATTAGCAAGGCCACTGGATCTTGTTACATGGCCATACCTAGGAGGACTGATTTAGCAAGGCCACTGGATCTGTTACATGGCCATACCTGGAGGACTGAGTTAGCAAGGCCACTGGATCTTGTTACATGGCCATACCTGGAGGACTGATTTATCAAGGCCACTGGATCTGGTTACATGGCCATACCTGGAGGACTGAGTTTAGCAAGGCCACTGGATCTTGTTACATGGCCATACCAACGAGTTTTCTTTTATAACTGAGGTCAGCGATTTCATATGGTCCACTGTGCTGTTACATGGTTGGGTGATTTGGGCACTCTGGTGTATGGATCTGGGGTCTGATGTATGATTATCTTGTTACATGGGATATGACTGAGCATGTGTTAGATGTCTGGATCTTGTTTATTGGTGATATGAGCAGTGATTCTGATGATTGATCTTGTTATGGTGAATGATCAGGTACTGATGTTTATTATCTTGTTTAATGGTATATGATCAGTGTTACTGAAGTTATGATCTTGTTTATGGTGATATGAGATCAGTGTATCTGATGTTTGTTATCTTGCTATATTGTGAATGATCAGTGTGTCTGATGTTTGTATCTTGTTTAATTGGGGATGATCATGGTGACTGATGTTATATGGTCTTGTGATATTGGTGATATGATCAGTGGTATCTGATGTTTATATCTTGTTTATTGGATATGACATGTATCTGAGTTTATATCTTGTTTATGTGTGATATCTTATCATGGTATCTGTTTTTTGTATCTTGTTTCATGGTGATATGATCAGTGTGTCTGATGTTTATTATCTTGTTTATTGGTGATGTGATCAGTGTGTGTACTTTATGTTTATTGGTGATATGATCAGTGTATCTGATGTTTTTATCTTGTTTATTGGTGATATGATCAGTGTATCTGATGTTTATTATCTTGTTTATTGGTGATATGATCAGTGTATCTGATGTTTATTATCTTGTTTATTGGTGATATGATCAGTGTATCTGATGTTTTGTATCTTGTTTATTGGTGATATGATCAGTGTGTCTGATGTTTATTATCTTGTTTATTGGTGATATGATCAGTGTGTCTGATGTTTATTATCTTGTTTATTGGTGATATGATCAGTGTATCTGATGTTTTGTATCTTGTTTATTGGTGATATGATCAGTGTGTCTGATGTTTATTATCTTGTTTATTGGTGATGTGATCAGTGTGTCTGATGTTTATTATCTTGTTTATTGGTGATATGATCAGTGTATCTGATGTTTATTATCTTGTTTATTGGTGATATGATCAGTGTATCTGATGTTTATTATCTTGTTTATTGGTGATATGATCAGTGTATCTGATGTTTATTATCTTGTTTATTGGTGATATGATCAGTGTATCTGATGTTTTGTATCTTGTTTATTGGTGATATGATCAGTGTGTCTGATGTTTATTATCTTGTTTATTGGTGATATGATCAGTGTATCTGATGTTTTGTATCTTGTTTATTGGTGATGTGATCAGTGTATGTGATGTTTATTATCTTGTTTACTGGTGATGTGATCAGTGTATCTGATGTTTAGTATCTTGTTTATTGGTGATGTGATCAGTGTATCTGATGTTTAGTATCTTGTTTATTGGTGATGTCATCAGTGTATCTGATGCTTATTGGTGATGTCATCAGTGTATCTGATGTTTATTGGTGATGTGATCAGTGTATCTGTTTATTGGTGATATGATCAGTGTATCTGATGTTATTGGTGATGTGATCAGTGTATCTGATGTTTATTGGTGATTTGATCAGTGTATCTGATGTTTATTGGTGATGTGATCAGTGTATCTGATGTTTATTGGTGATGTGATAAGTGTATCTGATGTTTAGTATCATGTTTATTGGTGATGTGATGAGTGGATCTGATGTTTATTGGTAATGTGATCAGTGTATCTGATGTTTATTGGTGACGTGATCGGTGTATCTGATGTTTATTTGTGATGTGATCAGTGTATCTGATGTTTATTGGTGATGTGATCGGTGTATCTGATGTTTATTGGTGATATGATCAGTGTATCTGATGTTTATTGGTGATATGATCAGTGTATCTGATGTTTATTGGTGATATGATCAGTGTATCTGATGTTTATTGGTGATGTGATCAGTGTATCTGATGTTTAGTATATTGTTTATTGGTGATGTGATCAGTGTATCTGATGTTAAGTATCTTGTTTATTGGTGATATGATCAGTGTATCTGATGTTTATTGGTGATGTGATCAGTGTATCTGATGTTATTGGTGATGTGATCAGTGTATCTGATGTTAAGTATCTTGTTCATTGGTGATATGATCAGTGTATCTGATGTTTAGTATCTTGTTTATTGGTGATGAGATCAGTGTGTCTGATGTTTATTGGTGATGTGATCAGTGTATCTGATGTTTATTGGTGATATGATCAGTGTGTCTGGTGTTTATTGGTGATATGATCAGTGTATCTGATGTTTATTGGTGATATGATCAGTGTATCTGATGTTTATTGGTGATATGATCAGTGTATCTGATGTTTATTGGTGATGTGATCGGTGTATCTTATGTTTATTGGTGATGTGATCAGTGTATCTGATGTTTATTGGTGATATGATCAGTTTATCTGATGTTTATTGGTGATGTGATCGGTGTGTCTGATGTTTATTGGTGATGTGATCAGTGTATTTGATGTTTATTGATGATGTGATCAGTGTATCTGATGTTTATTGGTGATATGATCAGTGTATCTGATGTTTATTGGTGATATGATCAGTGTATCTGATGTTTATTGGTGATATGATCAGTGTATCTGATGTTTATTGGTGATATGATCAGTGTATCTGATGTTTATTGGTGATATGATCAGTGTATCTGATGTTTATTGGTGATATGATCAGTGTATCTGATGTTTATTGGTGATGTGATCAGTGTATGTGATGTTTATTGGTGATGTGATCAGTGTATCTGATGTTTATTGGTGATGTGATCAGTGTATCTGATGTTTATTGGTGATGTGATCAGTGTGTCTGATGTTTATTTGGTGTGTGTGATCGGTGTATCTGATGTTTAGTATCTTGTATTTTGGTGATGTGATCAGTGTATCTGATGTTTATTGGTGATGTGATCAGTGTATCTGATGTTTATTGGTGATGTGATCAGTGTATCTGATGTTTATTGGTGATGTGATCAGTGTATCTGATGTTTATTGGTGATATGATCAGTGTATCTGAGGTTTATTGGTGATGTGATCAGTGTATGTGATGTTTATTGGTGATGTGATCGGGGTATCTAATATTTATTGGTGATATGATCAGTTACTGATATTTAGTGTCATGTTTATTGGTGATGTGATCAGTGTATCTAATATTTATATGGTGATATGATCAGTGTATCTGATATTTAGTGTCATGTTTATTGGTGATGTGATCAGTGTATCTGATGTTTATAGGTGATGTGGTCAGTGTATCTGATGTTTATTGGTGATAAGATCAGTGTGTCTGATGTTTATTGGTGATGTGATCAGTGTGGTCTGATGTTTATTGGTTGATTGATGATGTCATGTATCTGATGGTTTATTGGTGATATGATCAGTGTATCTGATGTTTATTGGTGATGTGATCGGTGTATCTGATGTTTATTGGTGATGTGATCATGTGTATCTGATGTTTATTGTGTGATGTGATCGTGTATCTGATGTTTATTGGTGATATGATCAGTGTGTCTGATGTTTATTGGTGATGTGATCAGTGTATCTGATGTTTAGTATCTTGTTTATTGTGATGTGATCAATGTGTCTGATTGTTTATTGGTGATGTGATCAGTGTGTCTGATGTTTATTGGTGATGTGATCAGTGTATCTGATGTTTATTGGTGATGTGATCAGTGTATCTGATGTTTATTGGTGATATGGGGTGATCGTGTATCTGATGTTATATTGGTGATGTGATCAGTGTGTGTGTGATGTTTTATTGGTGATATGATCAGTGTGTGTGATGTTTATTGGTGATGTGATGATCAGTGGGGATTGTATGTATTATTTATGGTGATGTGATCAGTGTATCTGATTATGTTTATATGGTTGATGTGATGTGTGTATCTGATGTTTTTTGGTGATGTGAATCAGTGTGATTTGATGTTTATTGGTGATGTGATCAGTGTTCTGATGTTTATTGGTGATGTGATCAGTGTATCTGATGTTTATTGGTGATGTGATCGGTGTATCTGATGTTTATTGGTGATGTGATCATGTATCTGATGTTTATTGGTGATGTGATCGGTGTATCTGATGTTATTGGTGATGTGATCAGTGTATCTGAGTCTTATTGGTGATGTGATCAGGTGTATCGATGTTTAATTGGTATGTGATCGTTGTATGCTGATGTATATCTAGGGTACTATCTGATGTTTAGTATCTTGTGATAACGTCATTGCCATGGCTTGAATTCGTCTTTTTTATAAATCTACAGTGAGGTCTGTCTGACATGCATACAGGAATATGGAATACACCAGTGCACGTCAGAGTCTGATCTTGTGTTTTATGGAGATATCATTGGCTATGGTGATACGTTACACAGTGTGACAGAGCTCGTTGTCTGTCTCCCTATCCATGTCTATGATCATATCACATTGTGACAGAGCTAGTTGTCTGTCTCCCTATCCATGTCTATGATAATATCACACAGTGTGACAGAGCTAGTTGTCTGTCTCCCTATCCATGTCTATGATAATATCACACAGTGTGACAGAGTTAGTTGTCTGTCTCCCTATCCATGTCTATGATAATATCACAGAGTGTGACAGAGCTAGTTGTCTGTCTCCCTATCCATGTCTATGATAATATCACACAGTGTGACAGAGTTAGTTGTCTGTCTCCCTATCCATGTCTATGATAATATCACACAGTGTGACAGAGCTCGTTGTTTGTCTTCTTCACGGAGTTTGATGGAATTAGTTGTCTGTCTCCCTATCCATGTCTATGATAATATCACACAGTGTGACAGAGCTCGTTGTCTGTCTCCCTATCCATGTCTATGATCATATCACATTGTGTGACAGAGCTAGTTGTCTGTCTCGTTCGTTGCTTGATTTAACGTCTTTTCACTATAAGTGATATTAGATACACTGATCACATCACCAATAAACATCAGATACACCGATCACATCACAATAAACATCAGATACAGTGATAACATCACCAATAAACATCAGATACACCGATCACATCACCAATAAACATCACACACACTGATCATTGTCTGTCTCCCTACCCATGTCTATGACCATGTAACAGAGTGTGACAGAGTTAGTTGCCTGTCTCCACACAGTATTGTGTGTCTATGGACGGACAAAATGCTTGAAGTCGTTACAGGGGTCAGGTACTGTACAGTGGTTGTCAGCAGTTCCTCTTGTCTGGGCGTTCAGTCCATGACTGACTGTGCTCTGTGCTCGGCTGTGACGGCAGGAGGAGATAAGATGGAAGAGTGGGACAAAGTGTGCTTGAAGGTGTGATGAAGCGTGTCTGTGGTGTGGAGTGGTGTGGTATGGTGTGGTTTGGTGTGATGTGATGTGGGTTGTGGTGTAGTGTGGTGTGGTGTAGTGTGCTGTGCATGTGGTGTGCTGTGCTGTGCTGTGTCTTGTCTTGTGCTGTGCTGTGTTTGTGCTGTGTCATGTTAGTTGTGCTATGTTGTGTTATGTTGTTTCGTTTTGTGTTCTGTTGTGCTGTACTGTGTTATGTTATGTTGTGCTGTACTGTGTTATGTTGTGTTATGTTGTTGTTTCGTTTTGTTTTGTGTTGTGCTGTGTTATTTGTGTTGTGCGGTGCTGTGCTGTGTTGTTATATTATGTTGTGTTGTGCTGTGTTGTGTTGTGTGCTGTGTTGTGTTATGTTGTGTTATGTTATGTTGTGTTATGTTGTGTTGTGCTGTGTTATGTTATGTTGTGTTATGTTGTGTTGTGCTGTGTTATTTGTGTTGTGCTGTGTTATTTGTGTTGTGCTGTGTTGTGCTGTGTTGTGTTTGTGTGTTGTGCTGTGCTGTGTTGTGTTGTGCTGTGTTGTGTTGTGCTGTACTGTGCTGTGTTGTGCTGTACTGTACTGTGTTGTGTTGTGCTGTGTTATGTTGTGTGTGCTGTGTTATTTGTGTTGTGCTATACTGTGCTGTGTTGTGTTGTGTTGTGCTGTGTTATGTTGTACTGTTGCTGTACTGTGTTTGTGCTGTACTGTGCTGTGTTGTGCTGTACTGGTGCTGTGTTGTGTTGTGTTGTGCTGTGTTATTTGTGTTGTGCTGTGTTATGTGTGTGTTGTGCTGTGTTGTGCTTGTTGTTGCTGTGTTGTGCTGTTTATTTGTGTTTGTGTTTTTGTGTGTTGTGTGTTTTGGTGGTGGTTTGTGTTTGTTTGTTTTGTGTTGGTGTTTGTTGTTTTGTTGTGTTGTTGGTTGTTTGGTTGTTGTTTGTTTTGTGTTGTTGTTGTTGTGGTTTGTTGTTTGTGTGTTTGTGTTGTTTTGTTGTGTTGTTTTATTGTTTGTGTTGTGTTTTGTTTTTTTTGTTGTTTGTTTTGTTTGTTTGTTTTTGTTTTGTTGTTGTGGTGTTTTGTTTGTGTTTGTGTTTGTTTGGTGTTTGTTGTGTTTTTTTTTTTGTGTTTTGGGTTTTTTTGTTTGTTTGTGTTGTTTTGTTTTTGCTGTTTTGTTTGTTTGTGTGTGTTTTTGTTTGTGTTTGTTGTTTTTTTTGTGTTTTGTTTTTGGTGTTTTGTTTTTGTTTGTGTTGTTGTTGTTTTTTGTTGTTTTTTGTGTGTTTTTGTTGTTTTTTTGTTTTTGGTTGTTTGTTTTTGTTTTTGTTGTGTTTTTGTGTTTTTTGTTGTTGTTTGTGTTGTGTTTGTTTTTTGTTTTGTTTTTTGTTGTTTTGTTTGTTGTTTGTTTTTGTGTTGTTGTTTGTGTTGTTGTTGTGTTTGTGGTTGTTTTTGTGTTGTTTGTTGTTTTTGTTTTGTTTTTGTTGTGTTGTGTTGTGGTTTTTTGTTTGTGTTGGTTTGTTTGTCTGTTTTTTTGTTTTTGTTTTGTTGTTTTTGTGTGTTTTGTTTTGTTTTTGTTGTTTTTGTTGTTTTTTGTGTTTGTGTTTGTTTTGTGTGTTGGTGTTGTTGTGTTTGTGTTTGTGTTTGTGTGTGTGTTTGTTTTTTTTTGTGTTTTGTTTTTTTTGTTTTTGTTTGTTGTTGTTTGTTTTTGTTTGTGTGTTGTTTGTTTTTGTTTTGTTTTTGTGTTGTTTAGTGTTTGTGTTTTTTTTTGTTTTTTTGTTGTTTTTGTTGTTTGTTTGTTTGTTTGTTTTGTTGTGTTTTTGTTGTTTTTTGTTTGTTTTGTTTTGTTGGTGTTTGTGTGTTTGTTTTTTTTGTGTTTTTTTGTTGTGTTGTTGTTGTTTTTTGTTTTTTGTTGTTTTGTTTGTTGGTGTTGTTTTGTTGTTTTTGTTGTTGTTGTTTGTGTTTTGTGTTTGTGTTGTTTTTTTTGTTGTTGTTTGTTTTGGTTTGTTTGTTGTGTTTTTGTTTTGTTGTTTTGTGTTTTTTTGTGTTTTTGTGGTGTGTTTGTTTTTGTTTTGTGTTGTTGTTTTTTGATGTTGGTGGTGTTATTTGTTTGTTTGTTGTTTTTTGTTTTGTGTTTGTTTGTTTTGTGTTTGTTTTTTTGTTTGTTTGTTGGTTTTTGTTTTTTTTTTTTTGTTTTTTGTTTGTTTTTTGTTTTGTTTTTTTTTTTTTGTGAGTTCTGTTTTTGTTTTTTTGTTTGTTTTTGTTTGTTTTTGTTGTGTTTTGTGTTTTTTTTGTTTGTGGGTGTTTTTTTTTTTTTTTTGTTTTGTGTTTGTGGTTTTGGTTTTGTTTTTTGTGTTTGTGTTTTTGTTTTGTTGTTTTGTGGTTGTTTGTGTTGTTTGTGTTTTTTGTTTGTTTTTGTTTGTTTTTTGGGTGTTTTGTTTGTTGTTTTTTTGTGTTTGTTTTTTTTTTTGTGTTGTTTTTTTCTTTTTGTTGTTTTTTTGTGTGTTTTTGTTTTTTTTTTTTGTTTTTTTTTTTTTTTTTTTTTGTTTTGTTTTGTTTTGTTGTTTGTGTTTTGTTGTTTTTTTGTTTTGTTTTTTTTTTTTTTGTTTTGTTGTTTTGTTTTGTTTGTTTTTTTGTGTTTTTTGGTTTTGTGTTTTGTGTTTTTTGTTGTTTTGTTGTTTTTGTTTGTTTTGTTTTGTTGTTTGTTTTTTGTTGTTGTTGTTTGTGTTTTGGTTGGTTGTTTTGTTTTGTGTGTTGTTGTTTTTTTTTTGTTTGTTTGTTGTTGGTTTTTTTGTTGTGTTGTTTGGTTTGTTTTTGTGGGTGGTTGGTTGTTTGGTGGTGTGTTTGTTTTGTTGGGTTGTTTGTTTTGTTGTTGTGGTTGTTGTTGTTGGTGTGTTGTTTTGTTGTTTTGGGTTGTTTGGTGTTTTGTTTGTGTTGTGTTTGTTGTGTTGTGTTGTTTGGGTTTTTGTTGTTGTTTTTGTGGTTGTTTTGTTTGTTTGTGTGTTGTTTGTTTGTTTTGTGTTTTTGTTTGTGTGTGTGTTTTTGTTGTTGTGTTTTTTGTTGTGGTTTTTGTGTTTTTTTTTGTTGGTTGTTTGTGTTTGTTTTTGTGTTTTTTTTGGTGTTTTTGGTTTTGTTGTTTGTGTGTGTTTGTTTGGTGTTGTGTTGTTGTTTTGGTGTTGTGTGTTTTTTTGTGTTTTTTGTTTTTTTTTTTTTGTTTGTTGTTTTGTTTTGTTTGTGTATTGTGTTTTTTGTTTTGTTTGTTTTGTTGTGTTTTGTTTGTTTTTGTTGGTTTTTTTTTTTTTTTGTCTTTTTGTGTTTTTGTTTGTTTTTTGTGTGTTGTTTTGTGTTTTGTTGTTGTTTTTTTTTTGGTTGTTTTTTTGTGTTTTGTTTTTTTTGTTTTTTGTTTGTTTGGTGTTGTTTTTGGTTGTGTTTTTTTTGTGTTTTTTTGTTTGTTGTTTTGTGTTGTGGTTTGTGTTGTTTTGTGTTTTGTTGTGTTTGTTGTTTGTTTTTGTTTGGTGTTTTGTTTGTGTTTTGTTTTGTTTTGTGTTGTTTTGTTGTTTTGGTTTTGTGTTTATGTTTTTTTGTGTTTTTGTTTTTTTGTTTTTGTGTGTTGGTGTTTGTTGTTTTGTTGTTGTTGTTTGTTTTTTGTTGTTTGTTTTTGGTGTTTTGTTTGTTGTTTTTTGTTTGTTTTTTTGTTTTGTTTTGTTGTGTTGTTTGGTGTGTTGTTGTTTTGTTTGTTGTTGTTGTGCTGTGTTGTGTTGTGTTTTGTGCTTGTTGTGTTGTGTTGTGTTGTGTGTGTTGTTTTGTGCTTGTTGTGTTGTGTTGTGTTTGTGTTGTGCTGTGTTGTTTGTGTTGTGTTGTGTTGTTTTGTGCTGTGTTGTGTATGTTTGTTGTTTGTGCTGTGCGTGTTGTGTTTTGTCTGGGTGTTTTTTGTGCTGTTTTGTGCTGTGTGCTGTGTTGTTGTGTTGTTTTGTGCTGTGTTGTGTTGTGGTCTGTTGTTTGCTGCTGTGTTGTGCTGTGTGCTGTGTTGTGTTGTGTTGTTTTGTGCTAGTGTGTGTTGTGTTGTGTTGTTTTGTGCTGTGTTGTGCTGTGCTGTGTTGTGTTGTGTTTGTTTTGTGCTGTGCTGTGTTGTGTGTTGTTGTTGTGTTGTGCTGTGTTGTGCTGTGCTGTGTTTGTTGTGTTGTGTTGTTGGCTGTGTTGTGTTTGTTGTTGTTTTGTGTTGTGTTGTGCTGTGCTGTGTTTGTGTTGTTTTGTGCTGTGTTGTGCTGTGTGTGTTGTGCTGTGTTGTGTTTGTTGTTGTTGTGCTGTGCTGTGTTGTGTTGTGTTGTTTTGTGCTGTGTTGTGTTGTGCTTGTTTGTGTGTTTGTTGTGTTGTTTTGTGCTGTGTTGTGCTGTTGTGTTGTGTTGTGCTGTGTGTGCTGTTGTTGTTTTGTGTTTTTTGTGTTGTGTGTGCTGTGTTGTGTTTGTTGTTTGTTTTGTTGCTGTGTTGTTTGTGCTGTGTTGTGTTTGTTGTGTTGTTTTGTGCTGTGTTGTTGTGCTGTGTTTGTTGTGTTGTTTTGTGCTGTGTTGTTTGTGTGTGTTGTTTTGTGCTGTGTTGTGTTGTGTTGTGTTGTGTTGTTTTGTGCTGTGTTGTGTTGTGTTTGTTGTTTGTGCTGTGTGTGTTGTGTTGTGTTGTGTTGTGTGTGTTGTTTTGTGTTGTGTTGTTTGTGCTGTGTTGTGTTGTGTTGTGTTTGTGCTGTTTGTGTTTGTGTGTTGTTTGTGCTGTGTTGTGTGTGCTGTGTTTGTTGTGTTGTTTTGTGCTGTGTGTGTGTTGTGTTGTGTTGTGTTGTGCTTGTGTGTTGTTTGTGTTGTTTGTGCTGTGTTGTGTTGTGTTGTTTGTGCTGTGTTTTGTGCTGTGTGTTGTTTGTTTGTTTGTGCTGTGTTGTTGTGCTGTGTTGTGTTGTGTTGTTTTTGCTGGTGTGTGTGTTTGTGTTTTGTGTGTGTTTGTGTGTGTGTTGTGTTTGTTGTTTTTGCTTGTTGTGTTGTTTTGTGCTGTGTGTGTGTCTGTGTTGTGTTGTGTTGTGTGTTGTGTGCTTGTGTTTGTGCTGTGTTTATGTTGTGTTGTTTGTGCTGTGTTGTGTGTTGTTGTGTTGTTTTGTTGTGTTATGTTGTGTTGTGCTGTGTTGTGTGTTTTGTTGTTTGTGCTGTGTTGTGTGTTTGTTTTGTTGTGTTGTGTTTGTGCTGTTGTGTTGGTTGTTTTGTTGTTTGTGTTGTGTTGTGTTGTGTTTGTGTGTTTGTGTTGTGTTGTGTGTGTTGTGTGTGCTGTGTTGTGTTGTGTTGTGTTTGTTGTGTTGTTGTGTTGTTGTCGTGTGTGTTATGTTGTGTTTGTGTTGTGTTGTGCTGTGTTGTGTTATGTGTGTTGTGTTGTGTGTGTTGTGTTGTGTTGTTTTGTGCTGTGTTGTGCTGTGCTGTGTTGTGTTGTGTGTGTTGTTTTGCTGTGTTGTTGTTGTGTTGTTTTGTGTGTTGTGTTGTGTTGTGTTGTTTGTGTTGTTGTGTTGTGTTGTGTTGTGCTGTGTTGTGCTGTGTTGTTTTTGTGTTGTGTTGTGTTTTTTGTGCTGTGTTGTGCTGTCTGTGTTGTGTTGTGTTTTTGTGCTGTGTTGGTTGTGTTGTGTTGTGCTGTGTTGTGTTGTTTGTGCTGTGTTGTGCTGTTGTGTGTGTGTTGTCTGTGTTGTTTGTTTTGTGTTTGTGTTTGTTGTGTTGTGTTATGTGTTTGTTTTGTGCAGTGCTGTGCTGCTGTTTGTGTTGTGTTGCGTTGTGCTGTGTTGTGTGTATTGTGTTGTTTTGTGCTGTGTTGTGTTGTGCTGTGTTGTTATGTTGTTTTGCTGTGCTGTGTTTGTGTTGTTTGTGTGTGTTTGTGCTGTGTTATGTTGTTTTGTGCTGTGTTGTGTGTGCTGTTATGTGCTGTTATTGTTTTTGTTGTGTTTATGTTATGTTATGTGTTATGTTATGTATGTTATGTTATGTTTTATGTGTGTTGTGCTGTGTTGGGTTGTGATGTGTTGTGTTGTGTTGTGCTGTGCTGTGTTGTGTTGTGTTTGTGCTGTGCTGTGTTGTGCTGTGCTGTGTTGTAATGTGTTGTGTCGAGTCGTGTCGTGTCGTGTCGTGTCGTGTTGGGTTGTGTTTGTTTGTATCGTGTTGTGTTGGATTGTGTTGTATCGCATCTATCTATAGCATCTATCTATCTATCTATCTATCTATCTATCTATCTATCTATCTATCTATCTGTCTATCTATCTATCTATCTATCTATCTATCTATCTGTCTGTCTATCTATCTATCTATATATCCATCTGTCTGTCTGTCTGTCTTTCTGCCTGCCTGCCTGTCTATCTATATATCTATCTATCTATGTATCTATCTATCTATATATCTATCTATCTATCTGTCTGTCTGTCTGTCTATGTGTCTTTCTGTCTGTCTTTCTATCTATATATCTGTCTGTCTGTCCATCTATCTATCTATATATCTGTCTGTCTGTCTGTCTATCTATCAGTCTATCTGTCTGTCTGTCTATCTATCTATCTATCTGTCTGTCTATCCGTCTGTCTGTCTGTCTATCTATCTATCTATCTATCTGTCTGTCTATTTGTCTGTCCGTCTATCAATCTATCTATCTATCTATGTATCTGTCTGTCTGTCTGTCTGTCTGTCTGTCTGTCTGTCTATCTATCTATCTATCTGTTATAGGAATTTACAGCTCCATCAAAAGAACCCACCAAAGATGTTGAAAACTATGTCAGCATTCCGTGATGTATGGAAACATGTAAACACTCAGTATGTACACCCACCCAAAACTGAAATAATTATATCAATGAAGAGGTATGCAAATTACACACACACACACACACATACACACACACACACACACACACACACACACACACACACACACACACACACACACACACACACACACGAACAAAAATGTCCATACGCATTGAAAACATAAGAAAACGGATCAAAATAAAATAAAATAAAATGAAATAAGATAAGATAAAGTAAAACAAAACAATATGAAATAAATATAATGAAATAAA
>JAPXFY010000029.1:48762102-48772102 GCA_030674185.1 Monoplex corrugatus
CAGTACATAGGAAGTGGTACACCTAAAAGCGTCAAGCCCAGTGTCATAGGATGGTGACACACTAAACCCTAACCCAGGTCATAGGGATATCCTACCTAGATAGCGCATAACCCTAGTGTCACTAACACTGGACCCTACCTCAGATAGCGCCAATATTCCAGTTTCAATTTCTACAGATGACGTCTCCCTAGTGTCATAGTGGGAGATGTGTCACTGCACAAGATTAGTGCCATAACCCAGTGTCATGGACTGGGTCCTACCTAGATAGCGCCATAACCCTAGTGCATAGGGGAGTGGGTCCTACCTAGATAGTGCCATAACCCTAGTGTCATAGGGGAGTGGGTCCTACCTAGATAGGCCATAACCCTAGTGTCTAGGGGAGTGGGTCCTACCTAGATAGCGCCATAACCCTAGTGTCGTAGGGGAGTGAGGTGGCAAAGACCTCTACTTTTCTCGGAGCCAACACCACAAGGGCGGCGCCCATCCCCTCTCCCTCGCTTCAAATTCATATTCACTTTTTTTAACCAAGACTTCAGAAAGGCAAGAAGGCGAATTGGTCTTTAAGGGGTGGGACCTGGGAAATCAACCTATCTCTCCAATGTTTTTTACCAGGGCAGCCGGGCAATGCCCTGATCTTGACGATTTTCAACTGCCGTAGGATCTTTAGCGCGCGTAGTCAGAAGGCACAACGTTCCGACTCGTTTTTCGTCCCCGTCGGAATGACTAGACGTTCAGTTCGATTTTTCGGTCAAACTGAGGAGAAAAGTCAAGGCCTGTGCGGGGAGCGAACCCTGGAACATGGAGTTTAGTTACTGGCAGGCGAACATCTGAACCATTCGGCCACTCTTCTCTCTTCCTTCCCAGCAAACTACACCACCTGATGGGTGAAAGGTGGAGATGTTTTTTAACATCTTCCAGGTCAACATATGTGCTGATCTGTTAACCCTTTGTCACCCCCCCACCATTCCCACCCTGGCTACCAACATGCTGCATTGCCAACATGCTCACGAAGCAAAAAATAAATAAATAAATAAATAAATAAATAAATAAAAACTTGACCCTTTGATTCCCTCACCCTCATTTCCTGTAGGAAGCTGGTGGGTAGGGAGAGAAAATCAAAGGGGTACGGGTGTGTGTGTGTGTTTTTGTTTGTTTTTGCCAAAGTGTTATGCTTTTGCAGTTGTTGGATGCAGTGAGGGTGTCAAAGGGTTAAGATTTGCAGTTGTTGGATACAGTGAGGGAGTCAAAGGGTTAAGATTTGCAGTTGTGGGATACAGTGAGGGAGTCAAAGGGTTAAGATTTGCAGTTGTTGGATACAGTGAGGGAGTCAAATGGTTAAGATTTGCAGTTGTTGGATACAGTGAGGGAGTCAAAGGGTTAATGGCCAAGCCCCTGTCGCGTGTAAGGCGCACTGAGAACGTGAGTTACGCACGTTACAGATTCCCTGTAAATGAAGTGAATATCAGGGGCCTTGTGGACACAAAAAACATGTAGAATGCACGCCTGCTGAGGAAGGTTTACGTAGACATTATATCAGACATTATCACCTGTACACTATGGGCAGGGCAACGATTAAATAATAGTCAAACACAAATAAAACAACACAAAACGTAAAAACGAACAATAACAGCGAATCCCTGCTTCAGTCGTTCTGTGCATGTTTGTGATTCCACTACAATGTTGTTCATAGTATTAAATTACACACAATCTTGTTCATAGTATTAATTAACTTTACACACAATCTTGTTCATAGTATTAAATTACACACAATCTTGTTCAAGTATTAATTACACATTTACACACAATCTTGTTCATAGTATTAAATTCACACAATCTTGTTCATAGTATTAAATTCACACAATCTTGTTCATAGTATTAAATTCCACACAATCTTGTTCATAGTATTAAATTCACACAATCTTGTTCATAGTATTAAATTACACACAATCTTGTTCATAGTATTAAATTACACACATTTAAACACAATCTTGTTCATAGTATTAAATTCCACACAATCTTGTTCATAGTATTAAATTCCACACAATCTTGTTCATAGTATTAAATTCACACAATCTTGTTCATAGTATTAAATTCACACAATCTTGTTCATAGTATTAAATTACACACAATCTTGTTCATAGTATTAAATTACACACAATCTTGTTCATAGTATTAAATTACACACAATCTTGTTCATAGTATTAAATTACACACAATCTTGTTCAAGTATTAAATTACACACAATCTTGTTCATAGTATTAAATTACACACAATCTTGTTCATAGTATTAAATTACACACAATCTTGTTCATGTATTAAATTACACACAATCTTGTTCATAGTATTAAATTACACACAATCTTGTTCAAGTATTAAATTACACACATCTTGTTCACAGTATTAAATTCACACAATCTTGTTCATAGTATTAAATTACACACAATCTTGTTCATAGTATTAAATTCCACACAATCTTGTTCATAGTATTAAATTACACACAATCTTGTTCATAGTATTAAATTACACACAATCTTGTTCATAGCATTAAATTCACACAATCTTGTTCATAGTATTAAATTCACACACAATCTTGTTCATAGTATTAAATTACACACAATCTTGTTCATAACATTAAATTACACACAATCTTGTTCATAGTATTAAATTACACACAATCGTTGTTCACAGTATTAAATTACACACAATCTTGTTCATAGTATTAAATTCACACACAATCTTGTTCATAGTATTAAATTACACACAATCTTGTTCATAGTATTAAATTACACCAATCTTGTTCATAGTATTAAATTACACACAATCTTGTTCATAGTATTAATTACACACAATCTTGTTCATAGTATTAAACTTAACACACAATCTTGTTCATAGTATTAAATTACACACAATCTTGTTCACAGTATTAACTTACACACAATCTTGTTCACAGTATTAAATTACACACAATCTTGTTCACAGTATTAAATTACACACAATCACAAGAGTGGTAAACTAAGCGCAAAGTACCGGGCTTTCTATTGTCATCATCACTTGCACAGAACAGAGACAGAGACAGAGACAGACAGACTGACAGACAGACAGTCAGAAACAGAGACAGAGAGAGAGAGAGAAAGAGAGAGAGAGAGAAACAGAGATAGACAGACAGACAGTCAGAGACAGAGAGACAGAAAGAGAGAAAGAGACAGAGACAGCGAGAGAAAGAAAGAGAGGGACAAAGAGAGAGACAGAGACGGAGAGAGTGAGGCAGAGAGAGAGAAAGAGAGAGGGGGAGACAGACAAACAGAGAGACAGAGAGAGAGAGACAGCGAGACAGAAACAGAGATACAGAGAGAGAGACAGAGAGACAGACAGAGCAAGAACAAGACAGAGAGACAAAGACAGAGAGACAAAGAGAGGCAAAGAGAGAGAGACCGAGACAGAGAGACAGACAGAGAGAGAGACAGACAGACAGACAGACAGAGACAGACAGACAGAGACAGAGACAGAGAGAGAGAGAGCTATTATCTGATTTCACACAGGAACAAGAAAGCTTTCTGCCCGGTTGCACATTGAAAAATTGATATAAATACAGTCACACTTGGAAACCCGAGATGAGGGTGCTTTTATTATTGTTGTTGTTATTCCTTGGTTTGTGTAGTTATTGAATCAGAAGACGAAGCATGCGTCAGTGTTTATTACCGGTGCTTTATGACACAGCCTTGGACCCTATAATCAATGTTCGAGTTCAATGCCAGCCCCTCAACATCAAAACTGGCCTGTTGGCTGTTGGTTGCCATCTTAATGTTTCCTTTTACACAGGCTAGTTCGTAGAGCCATGGACTCAAGATCCCATATCTGGAGTTTTATCCCAACCAGCAACTTTAAAAAACTGGCCTGCTGGCTGCCCGTCATAATGTTTCCATCATTCTGGTGGTGATCAGCTTAGTGTTTCGTAGGTCCACTGGCCTGTGGCTGCCCGTCATAATGTTTCCATCATTCTCGTTAGTGTGTCATGCTTGGTATCTATTTCATCATCGGTTCACCCACTGGCCTGTTGGCTGTCCGTCATAATGTTTCTATCATTCTGGTGGTGTCAGCTAATAGGTGTCAGCTGAGTGTTTCACAGCCGCTGTTCTCTCCTCACCCCTATCATCATCATCATCATCATCATCATCATCATCATCATCATTATCATCATAGCGTTGGCAATCATGGCCCTCCCACGAATTTATCCCTTGTTTCTGCAAGTACATCTCCCACCCTCTCTGTCTTCAGCCACCCTGCAAGTCCGTCCAATATGTTCTCCCTGGGTCTTCCTGGTGCTTTCTTTCCTTCCATCTTTCCGCCCACAGATGTACTAATTCCCCTTTCTTCATAAAATGGCCTCTAATTGTTGCCTGCCTTTTCCTAATCTTCTTTATGAATGATCTACTTGTGTCTGCCTCCATCAAGACTGTCTCGTTTGTTTTCTTTGCTGTCCATGGAACTCTCAACATTCTTCTGAGAAACCACATCTCGGCTGTCTCAATTTTGCTCTGGCTTTGCTTGTTGACTGTCCACGCTTCGCATCCGTACAACATTATTGGTTCTATATAACATTCAAGGACTCTCTTTCTGATGTTAATTGATAGGCATTTGTTGGTAAGAATGCTTGTCATCTTCTTGAATGCTGTTTTGGCTTGGCCGATTCTGCCAGCTATTTCCGATGTGCATCTGCCGTCTGATGAAATGACCGTTCCCAGGTATTTGAACTTATTAACCTGTGTCAAGGTTGTGCCATTTGCTGTTATTTTGCAAGAGGGGATTTCATGATTTTTACTGATCACCTTGACTTCAGTCTTCCTGCTGTTTAATTCCAACCCCTTACCTTTGCTTTCTATTTCTAGTATATTCACAAGGTTTTGAAGGTCCCTTTCATTTTCTGCAATTAGCACGGTGTCTGCGTTCCGAATGTTGTTTATCATTTTCCCTCCAACCTTTAATCCAGGGTCTTCTTCTAGGTTTCTCATGATGTTTTCGCTGTCTGACTCCTCTTTTGATGTTTTGGAAAGAGCTTATATTGTTTTCTATTCTCATTGCAGCTGTCTGTTTCCAGTACATATTCCTGATTATTCGTAGATCTTTTCCATCAACACTGAGTCTCTCCAGTTGATTGATCAATTCTTCATGTCGTACCCGATCGAAAGCCTTGGTATAGTCAACAAAGCATAAATACAAATCCTTATTCATCTCAATTGACCTCTCTATGATAGCTCTTAGGATGTATATGGCATTATAGTTCCTTTCCCTTCCACAAATCCACACTGTTCTTCTGCTATTTCTCTTTTGATTCTATTCCTTGTCCTCATCATGATTATTCTTAATAGGATTTTTGTTACATGACTCATCAAACTGATTGTGCGATGGAGTTCGCATTCTATAGCCCCTATTTTCTTTGGAAGTGCAATGAAAATTGATTTTGACATATCTTTGGGGATTTTTCCTGTGTCATAAATTTCATTTAGGACTGTCATTTTTTCTATGCCAAATTCCTCCAGGGCTTCAATCATCTCTGTAGTAATGTTGTACTGGTCCTGGGGCTTTTCCTGGTTTCATCTTTTTCAGTGCTGCTCTGACTTCATCTTTCATTATGGGTGGTCCTTCAAAGTTCTTTTTTATAATGTGTTCTTCGTTTCTGTCATCCTCAAAAAGGTCTTTAATGTACTCTCCCCATTTGTCCAGTATTTTGCCTTTTTCCATGATAAGCGTGCCATCTTTCGATTTTAAGCAAAAAGTTGATGTGCATGTATTTTTCCTGTGGACAATTTCTTCAATTCGTCTGTACATACCCTGAGGATCCATTTTGTGTCGGTCTTCTATCTCTTTGCATTTTGTGTTCAGCCAAGCTTCCTTAGCTTCATTGCACCTATACCTGATTTCTTTGTTTATCTTCCTGTATATCTCCTCGTTTCTCTTTGCCCTCCTCCTTTCCTCCACCAAGCCCAAAATTTCATTAGTCATCCAGCTCTTTTTTGCTTTTCTATTTGCCTTAGGGATTTCCTCACAAGCTTCATTTATCGAACTCCTCAACTATGTCCATTGTTCCTCACTGTCACCAACGTCTTCCAGAGCACTGAATTTGTTTTGAACATGTACATTAAATTTTTGACGTATCATTTCATCAGTCTTTATGAGTCCAAGGTTTAGTTTGATGTTGCTTTTGGTCTGTTTCCTTTTCCTTAATTTCAGCCTAAATCTTCCCACTACAGGATTGTGGTCACTGTTGCAGTCTGCGCCTGGTAGTGTTTTTGCTGACAGTAAAGAATTTCTAAATCTTTTGATGATCAGGATGTAGTCAATCTGATTTTTGGTATTATCTCCTAAACTCATCCAAGTCCATTTTCTTCTGTTAGGCTGCTCAAACCAGGTGTTTCCTACTATGAACTCATTCATCTGTGCCCATTCTACAAGTTTCTCTCCCCTTTCATTTTGTGTACCAAGGCCATGAGGTCCAACTATATCCACCACCCTATCCTGTCCCACTTTAGCATTAAAATCTCCATTATTACTGTAACTTCTTTGATTTACATTGGACCTTGGCCATCTCTAAAACTTCGTAGAAGTTGTCGATGTCTTCCTGAGTACTTGCGGATGTTGGTGCATACACCTGTATGATGTTGATATCAAATGATTTGCCTCTCAATTTTGACCAGCAAATCTCTGTCGGACACTGTCCAGTATCCCTTAACTGCTTTTGATTTGTCTTTGTCCATTATGATGCCTACTCCTCTTTCATGTGAATTACCACCAGAGTATATCACTGTATATTCTCCTGATGTTATCATGCCTGCCCCCTTCCATCTCACTTCCCCTAGTCCTAAAATACTGATGTTAAGCCTTTCCATCTCCATTTTGATGACTGTAATAACTTTCTTAATATCTGGTATATTTAAACCTCCATTTTGTATGGGATTTTTTTCCAGTCGTTTTTCTTTTGATGTTGTCACGTTTGCCTTGCCAAATAAAATAAAAACACATACTCTAAAGATTTTTTACAAATTCATCAGGCGGATCTGGGAGCAGAATCCACAGGTGAATTAATTTGGATAAGATAAGAGATTTTAATACTGCAACCCTTCCTAGAGGTGTTATACTTCTTTTCACCCAGACGTTAAACAGAGCTCCAGTTTCCGATATTTTTTCTGAAGAATTTATTTCTTTACATCTGTTTACGTCATCTGTAAACCAAACGCCTAAAATTTTTAATCTTTTGGGATTCCAGTGTGTATTTAGATGCTGCATCTATATGATATTTGAACCCTTTTTACTACCTAACCAGATTGCCTGCGTTTTGTCAGCATTCATAAAAAAACCCTGAAACATTCCAAACTTTAAAACAAGGTATGTAGATTTCTCGAAAGATAGTTTATCTCCATTATTGATTAACTGGGTGTCATCAGCAAACAGAGGTATTTTATGTTCTTCATTATTTATCACAATGCCTTCCACATAACTATCTTCTCTTATCATAATTGCTAATATCTTCAAGCATAATACAAACAAATAAGGAGAAAGGGGGTCACCTTGTCTACAGCCTCTTTCTATAGAGAAACAATTTGTAGTTTGGCCGTTAACAATAACTGTTGATGTTATGTTTTTTGTAAAACGTTTCTATCCACTTACAAATATCTAAATGTCAATTCAAGGAATCAAAAGCTTTTTCAAAGTGTAGGCAAAGTAAGAGTCCGGGTAGTTGTTTTTGTTGTTGTTGTTTGTTTGCTTTTTGTTTTTTGTTTGTTTGTTTTTGTACCTAAGTAACTAATTAAATCGTAAATTAATCTTATATTGTCTCCGATGTATCTGTTTGTCAATAAAGCCTGTTTGATCTTCACAAATTAAGTTTGGAGGTATCGTCTTGATTCTGTTGGCTATGCATGTAGCCCCAATCTTGTATAATACGTTCAGAAGTGAGATAGGCCTCCAGTTCTTTATATACTCCTTTGGTTTATCAGGTTTGGTGATGTAAGTTATAAGTCCTTGTTGGGTTGCTGAAAGTTCCCCGTCTCTAAATGACTGGTTTAAGGCTCTCACAACAAATGGACCAAGCCTTCTCCAAAAGAATTTGTAAAATTCTGCCCCAAATCCATCTGTTCCTAGGCTCTTTTCATTCTTCATGTTTTTTAATGCAAATCCCGCTTCCTCCAGATTTATTTGTCCTTCCAATGAGTTTCTTTCTTCGTTGGATAACTTTGGGTGTTCGTTTATTAAATCTTGTATTTCACATGCTTCTAAATTTCTCCTCGTACATAGCTTTTTTATAGAATGTATGTACTTCTTGGTTTATCTTTTCAGGTTCATCAATTAGAGCTCCATTTTAATCAATAACTTCATCATACTTTAATTCATAAAGTGTCGTTTTTCTAAGTTACAGAAATATTTCGTTATTTTTTTCCCCTTCAGCAGTCCATTTTGCTCTTGACCTTAGTATAATTGCTTGTATTTTCTTTTCTCTCAGTTGGATCAGTTCTTGGGTGTTTTTCTCTCTCTCTCATTAGCTTTTTGCCTGTTTCAGTCCTATTTTCATTTATTTCAGTCGTTCAAGTTCCCTAATCAGTCTAGTTTCCTTTTCTGTTGCTTTCTTTTTTCTCATTGTCGCATAAGCCATAGCTTTAAACCTTATTTTCATGAGTAAAAAATCAATGAACAACTTATCTGGGACATTGAGATTGATTTCCATTAACGAAACATTATCATGCGTAGATGTATCATAATGTTCGGTAGAATATTCTAAATAGATAAATAAATGGATAAAGAAACAAACGAATGAGTAAGTAACTAGATAAGTACATACACTTTGAAACAAAACACATACATATTGAAAACGATTTTACTGAATTTTTCTCCCGTGTCAGACTCAAAACTCTCAGTCAAATTGGACTGTGAAATCTGCTCTTCTGAGCCACGGAGGCCTCTCATGCCTGAACCAGTAAAAGTTTTCCCATTTTACCGATGGATCAGGTGATGTGTTGGGTTCGACAGGTTCTCTTCCATACGGACAGAGACCATTACGTGCAAGGCTTTGGCATGTACACAATGTTCTGTGTGTGACATACAAGGCTATGGCATGTGTACAATGTTCTGTGTGTGACATGTATGGCATGTGTACAATGTTCTGTGTGTGACATGTATGGCATGTGTACAATGTTCTGTGTGTGACATACAAGGCTATGGCATGTGTACAATGTTCTGTGTGACATACAAGGCTATGGCATGTGTACAATGTTCTGTGTGTGACATACAAGGCTATGGCATGTGTACAATGTTCTGTGTGTGACATACAAGGCTATGGCATGTGTACAATGTTCTGTGTGACATACAAGGCTATGGCATGTGTACAATGTTCTGTGTGTGACATACAAGGCTATGGCATGTGTACAATGTTCTGTGTGTGACATACAAGGCTATGGCATGTGTACAATGTTCTGTGTGACATACAAGGCTATGGCATGTGTACAATGTTCTGTGTGACATACAAGGCTATGGCATGTGTACAATGTTCTGTGTGTGACATACAAGGCTATGGCATGTGTACAATGTTCTGTGTGTGACATACAAGGCTATGGCATGTGTACAATGTTCTGTGTGACATACAAGGCTATGGCATGTGTACAATGTTCTGTGTGTGACATACAAGGCTATGGCATGTGTACAATGTTCTGTGTGACATACAAGGCTATGGCATGTGTACAATGTTCTGTGTGACATACAAGGCTATGGCATGTGTACAATGTTCTGTGTGTGACATACAAGGCTATGGCATGTGTACAATGTTCTGTGTGTGACATACAAGGCTATGGCATGTGTACAATGTTCTGTGTGTGACATACAAGGCTATGGCATGTGTACAATGTTCTGTGTGACATACAAGGCTATGGCATGTGTACAATGTTCTGTGTGTGACATACAAGGCTATGGCATGTGTACAATGTTCTGTTTGTGACATACAAGGCTATGGCATGTG
>JAPXFY010000029.1:48792102-48829602 GCA_030674185.1 Monoplex corrugatus
GTGTGGTGTTGGGATTGGGTGTTGGGTGATGGGTGTTGGGTGTTGGTGTTGGGTGTTGGGTGTTGGGTTTGGGTGTTGGGTGTTGGGTTGGGTGTTGGGTGTTGGGTTTTTAAACTGGATTTGAGAGCAGAAGGATGTTGGGTGTTGGGTTTTGGGTTTTGGGTGATGGGTGTTGGGTGATGGGTGTTGGGTGTTGGGTGATGGGTGTTGGGTGATGGGTGTTGGGCAAAGGGAGAGTGAAAGTCTATTCCAGGCTTTCTTTTCTTTTATGTTGTTTAAAGACCAGCCGACTACATAGAGCCATACAGGGCTGTAACCGTTCAAAACACACAAAACTTTAACAGAAAGAAAAAGAAAGAAAATTAAGTACACATATCAATGCATTTGCGCACATAATCTAAGGACATGCCCCCGGCGTAGGCCCATTCCGTCCGATTTATCGTACAGGGGAGATTTAAAAAACACACCTGAATACAAATATAAGCATACATAAGGACACTAAAACATATATAAAAACAGGCATATAAATTTACCCTCCTTAGAGCCAAAAATGCACTTAACACATGTACCCAATTATCAATCCGAAGAAAAGTACGTAAGACTTTATCGAAAAAATACAGGTGAATGGACCATTAAGGCAGAAAATGATAGGAAGAAATGACAGAAAGCAAGGCAACAAGGCAGAAACAAAGAGAGTGACAGAAAAGAGGAAATTTCTAGCACAGAATTTCCAGAAGGTGGGGATACTATTTATACTGAAAGAGCCCCCGGCAACCCAACGGGGGACCTATTCCAGACTGACGGTCCTGAGACAGTAAAAGAACCTGTGAAACCAGTGGCATTGTCCAGAACATTTCGGCAACGTCTTTAAGGACAATGGCATGCCTTGGATATGAATGACTGTGTGTGGAGCCAGTGTTTCCAACACAACACGCTCAGTTCTGGGTAGGAGATGCTTCGAGGATTCGAACCCACAACCTTCCAGTCGTTCGTCCGTTACGCTAACCACCGCACTGAGTCAACTGGTGCGTGTCTGATTCCACAACAATGTGTGTGTGTGATTCCACAACAATGTGTGTGTGTGTGATTCCACAACAATGTGTGTGTGTGTGTGATTCCACAACAATGTGTGTGTGTGATTCCACAACAATGTGTGTGTGTGATTCCATAACAATGTGTGTGTGTGATTCCACAACAATGTGCGTGTGTGATTCCACAACAATGGTGTGTGTGTGATTCCACAACAATGTGTGTGTGTGTGATTCCACAACAATGTGTGTGTGTGATTCCACAACAATTGTGTGTGTGTTCCAACAATGTGTGTGTGTGATTCCACAACAATGTGTGGTGTGTGATTCCATAACAATGTGTGTGTGTGTGATTCCATAACAATGTGTGTGGTGTGATTCCAAACAATGTGTGTGTGTGATTCCACAACAATGTGTGTGTGTGTGATTCAAACAACAATGTGTGTGTGTGTGTGATCACAAAATGTGTGTGTGATGATTTCACACAATGTGCGTGTGTATTCCACAACCAATGTTGTTGTGTGACTCCATACATGTGTGTTTGATTCCACAACATGTGTGTGTTCGTCACAACAATGTGTGTGTCGTGCTTCCACAACAATGTGTGTTGTGTGATTCCAAACATGTGTGTGTGTGTGATTCCACAACAATGTGTGTGTGTGTGATTCCACACAATGTTGTGTTGTGATTCCACAACAATGTGTGTGTGTGGTGATCACAACAGTTCGTGCGTTGTGTTATTCCACACAGTGTGCGTGTGAATGTGATTGTGCATGTATAATGCGTAGTGTGTGTTTCACTCTCTGTCTGTCTGTCTGTCTATCTGTCTGTCTCTCTCTCTCCCTGTCTCTCATTCTGCTCTCTCTCTCTCTCCCTCTGTCTGTCTGTTTGTCTGTCTATCTGTGTGTGTGTGTGTGTGTGTGTCTGTCTGTCTGTCTGTCTGTCTCTCTCTCTCTCTGTATTTCTCTCTCTCTCAGTTTCTGTCTCTGTCTCTGTCTATCCTCTGTCTATGTCTGTCTGTCTGTCTCTCTCTCTCTCTGTACTCTCTCTTCTCTCTGTTTTCTGTCTCTCTTTGTTTCTGTCTCTGTCTCTGTCTTCTCTGTCTGTCTGTCTGTTTTGTCTGTCTGTCTCTGCTCTCTCTCTCTCTCTCTCTGTGTTGTGTCTTGTGTGTCTCTGTCTTGTCTCTCTGTCTCTGTCTCTTCTCTGTCTCTCTCTGTCTCTGTCTTTGTCTCTCTCTTCTCTCTCTCTGTCTCTCTCTCTCTCTGTCTTGTCGCTCTTCTCTTCTCTCTTCTGTCTCTCTCATCTCTCTCTGTCTCTCTCCTTCTTCTGTGTGTTCTTCTGTCTCTCTGGTCTCTCGTCTGCGTCTGTCTCTCTACCTGTCTTCTTCTCTGTCTCTTGTCTCGTCTCATTCTGTCTTTCTCTCAGTCCTTCTCTTTTTTCATATTTTATTACATATATATATAATATATATATATATATATATAATATATATGTGTGTGTGTGTGTGTGCGCGCGCGCGCGCACATGCGCACGCGCGTGCGTGTATGATGTAAAAAAAAAAAGAAAACACAGAACAACGGAGAAAGAGAGAGAGGGAGGGAGAGAGAGAGAGAAAGAGAGAAGAGAGAGAGAGAGAGAGGGCGAGAGAGAAACAATGAGAGAGACATACACACAGACAGACAGACAGGTAGACAGGCAGACAGACAGACGGGTAGACAGGCAGACAGATACAGAGAGACAGACAGACAGACGGAAAACCAAAGACAGACAAACAGAGAAGGACAGAATCCCATATGTAATTTATTCCAAGAATATCAAATACGTATACCCAATGCTTGTATACAAAGTTACATATTTATTTGACCCTCAGCTTTAAACTTTTTTTTTGTTTTTTGTCCTGTGCCTCTCGTGCCCCTTGCCGACACCTAGTAACTGACAAACTCAAAAAAAAACAAAAAATAGGGGGTGGGGGTGGGGGGAGGGGGGATTGACTAGATAATAGGTTGTAGAATTATTGTCTGTAATTATAGTCTGGGGGAGCCTTGGAGGAAGAGAGAGAAAGCAGGTATCACATACAAGGGAAAGAACTCCTTAGAGTGTTCGTGTCTTCCCGGCAGAAATGGTTCAGTTTATCTCCCTTGCCTTGCTACGACTATACATGTAGTTCTGTCGGCTTTCCCTTGTCTGTCTCTGTCTATCTGTCTGTCTGTCTGTCTGTCTCTTATCTAGTTATCTGTGTGTGTGTGTGTATGTGTGTGTATGTGCGTGCGCGCGCGCATGGGCGCATATGTGTGATATAAAAAAGAACAGAGAGAGAGAGAAACATTGAGAGAAAGAGAGAGAGACATTGAGAGAGAGAATGAGAGAGAGAGAGAGACATTGAGAGAGAGAATGAGAGACAGACAGACAGACAGACAGACAGACAGATAGACAGAAAGAAAGAAAGACAGACAGGCAGGCAGACAGAGAGACAGATGGGCAGACAGATAGACAGACAGATTCAGAAAAACAGACAGACAGAGAAACAGAGACAGACAGACAGACAGAGAAGGACAGAATATGATCATATGTAGTTTATTCCGAGAATACCAAATACGTATACTCAATGCATTTATGTCAGCTTTAAACAGTCATTTTCTTTCCTGTCCCCATGCTCAAAAAAATGGAAAAAAAACGTTTGTGAGTACTGACGCTACTGATACCATGCGATACAGAAGACCCACAATGATCATAGCATTGGCCACTAGTCTATGCATAAACCGTAAGCATTGGAAAGTTGTTGATATATCTGTGATCCCAACTAAATTAACTGACCCACAATGATCATAGCATTGGCCACCAGTGTATGCATAAACCATAAGCATTGGAAAGTTGTTGATGTATCTGTGATCCCAACTAAATTAACTGACCTACAATGATCATAGCATAAGCCACTAGTCTATGCATAAACCGTAAGCATTGGAAAGTTGTTGATATTTCTGTGATCCCAACTAAATTAACTGACCCACAATGATCATAGCAAAAGCCACAAGTCTATGCATAAACCGTAAGCATTGGAAAGTTCCTGGTGTATCTGAAAGTTGTTGATGTATCTGTGATCCCACCTCACTCAACTGTATCAGTATGTACATAGTTCATCAAGGTCCCCCTGGTCCAGCTTCTTGTCAAGTTGCTTCAGCTTTGGTTCATAGTTCAACAAGAAATCCTGGATCTGTTCTGTCGTGATTTTCTGACACAGCAAACCCTGACTGAGGACCTGGACAACCATATCCATGTTCAGGGCACACGTTTCCCCGTCAACCTCTGTGTTCCGGGCTCTCCACTGTTGTCCATGACCTTTAACCTTTCCTTCAACACCGTCATCAGCTTGTCTTCGTGTCGCCGTCTGCGTGTCTCCAACAACAGGTTGAGTGTGTAGAGAAAAGGGTTGAGTGCCGAGTTGAGCGGCAAGACAAAGATGGCCACCGCCACGTTCACCTCCCCAGGAACGGCCGCTCCAGCCGAAGACAACAAGCCCAGCACACCAATAGGAAACCAGCAGGCAAAGTCAGACAGCACCACCGTCAGCAGACGACGTGCAACGGTCATGTCCTGACCTTTCCTGCTCCTGTCCACTATCATCAGACTGGACTTGACGGAACAGTAGATCACCAGCTGACCAGCCGCGATCAGCAGGAACAGGACAAAGTTGACGACGATGATGACGCCGAAGGAATAATCCCGACCCAGGAAAGTGGTTCTGGTGATGGGCAGTGGCACACAGATCCCTGTGTTGCCGTAGAATTCCCAGTGGGACGTGGCGGGCAGCAAGGGGATCACTGCAATCACTATACCTGCACACAGCGTTGTGAAGACAATCACTACACCTGCACACAGCGTTGTGAAGACAATCACTACACCTGCACACAGCGTTGTGAAGACAATCACTACACCTGCACACAGTGTTGTGAAGACAATCACTACACCTGCACACAGCGTTGTGAAGACAATCACTACACCTGCACACAGCGTTGTGAAGACAATCACTACACCTGCACACAGCGTTGTGAAGACAATCACTACACCTGCACACAGCGTTGTGAAGACAATCACTACACCTGCACACAAACAGCGTTGTGAAGACAATCACTACACCTGCACACAAACAGCGTTGGGAAGACAATCACTACACCTGCACACAAACAACGTTGTGAAGACAATCACTACACTTGCACACAAACAGCGTTGTGAAGACAATCACTACACCTGCACACAGTGTTGTGAAGACAATCACTACACCTGCACACAGCGTTGTGAAGACAATCACTACACCTGCACACAGCATTGTGAAGACAATCACTACACCTGCACACAGCGTTGTGAAGACAATCACTACACCTGCACACAAACACAGCGTTGTGAAGACAATCACTACACCTGCACACAAACAGTGTTGTGAAGACAATCACTACACCTGCACAACACAGCGTTGTGAAGACAATCACTACACCTGCCACACTGTGAAACAATCAACACCTCACACAGCGTTGTGAAGACAATCACTACACCTGCACACAGCGTTGTGAAGACAATCACTACACCTGCACACAGCTGTGAGACATACTACACTGCACACAGCGTTGTGAAGACAATCACTACACCTGCACACAAACACAGCGTTGTGAAGACAATCACTACACCTGCACAACAGCGTTGTGAAGACAATCACTACACCTGCACACAAACAGTTGTGAAGACAATCACTACACCTGCACACAGCGTTGTGAAGACAATCACTACACCTGCACACAACAGCGTTGTGAAGACAATCACTACACCTGCACACAGGTTGTGAAGACAATCACTACACTGCACACAAACAGCGTTGTGAAGACAATCACTACACCTGCACACAAACAGCGTTGTGAAGACAATCACTACACCTGCACACAGCGTTGTGAAGACAATCACTACACCTGCACACAACAGCGTTGTGAAGACAATCACTACACCTGCACACAAGCGTTGTGAAGAACAAACACTACACACGTTGGAACAATCACTACACGCACACAGCGTTGTGAAGACAATCACTAACACCTGCACACAACGGTTGTGAAGACAATCACTACACCTGCACACAAACAGCGTTGTGAAGACAATCACTACACCTGCACACAACAGCGTTGTGAAGACAATCATACACCTCACACAGCGTTGTGAAGACAATCACTACACTGACACACCAGCGTTGTGAAGACAATCACTACACCTGCACACAGCGTTGTGAAGACAATCACTACACCTGCACACAGCGTTGTGAAGACAATCACTACACCTGCACACTAACATCACACTGCGCTTGTGAAGACAATCACTACACCTGCACACAACAGCGTTGTGAAGACAATCACTACACCTGCACCACACAGGTTGTGAAGACAATCACTACACCTGCACACAAGCGTTGTGAAGACAATCACTACACCTGCACACAGCGTTGTGAAGACAATCACTACACCTGCACACAGGTTGTGAAGACAATCACTACACCTGCACACAGGTTGTGAGACAATCACTACACCTGCACACAGGTTGTGAAGACAATCACTACACCTGCACACAGGTTGTGAAGACAATCACTACCTGCACAGGTGTGAAGACAATCCTACACTGACACACCACGTTGTGAAGACAATCACTACACCTGCCCCAACACAGCGTTGTGAGACAATCACTACACCTGCACACAGCGTTGTGAAGACAATCACTACACCTGCACACAGCGTTGTGAAGACAATCACTACACCTGCACACAGTGTTGTGAAGACAATCACTACACCTGCACACAGGTTGTGAAGACAATCACTACACCTGACACAACACAGTGTTGTGAAGACAATCACTACACCTGCACACAGCGTTGTGAAGACAATCACTACACCTGCACACAGCGTTGTGAAGACAATCACTACACCTGCACAACAGCGTTGTGAAGACAATCACTACACCTGCACACAAACAGTGTTGTGAAGACAATCACTACACCTGCACACAACAGGTTGTGAAGACAATCACTACACCTGCACACAGCGTTGTGAAGACAATCACTACACCTGCACAACAGTGTTGTGAAGACAATCACTACACCTGCACACAACAGCGTTGTGAAGACAATCACTACACCTGCAACACAGTGTTGTGAAGACAATCACTACACCTGCACACAAACAGTGTTGTGAAGACAATCACTACACTGCACACACACGCTGTTGTGAAGACAATCACTACACCTGCAACACAGCGTTGTGAAGACAATCACTACACCTGCACACAGCGTTGTGAAGACAATCACTACACCTGCAACACACAAGCGTTGTGAAGACAATCACTACACCTGCACACAAGCGTTGTGAAGACAATCACTACACCTGCAACAACACAGCGTTGTGAAGACAATCACTACACTGAACACGGTTGTGAAGACATCACTACACTGCACACAGCGTTGTGAAGACAATCACTACACCTGCACACAGCGTTGTGAAGACAATCACTACACCTGCACACTAGCGTTGTGAAGACAATCATACACCTGCACACAGCGTTGTGAAGACAATCACTACACCTGCACACAGCGTTGTGAAGACAATCACTACACCTGCACACAGTGTTGTGAAGACAATCACTACACCTGCACACAGGTTGTGAAGACAATCACTACACCTGCACACAAGACACATACAGAACGTTGTGAAGACAATCACTACACCTGCACACAGCGTTGTGAAGACAATCACTACACCTGCACACAGCGTTGTGAAGACAATCACTACACCTGCACACAACAGCGTTGTGAAGACAATCACTACACCTGCACACAAACAGCGTTGTGAAGACAATCACTACACCTGCCACACAGTGTTGTGAAGACAATCACTACACCTGCACACAAAAAGTGTTGTGAAGACAATCACTACACCTGCACACAGGTTGTGAAGACAATCACTACACCTGCACACAGCGTTGTGAAGACAATCACTACACCTGCACAAACACGCGTTGTGAAGACAATCACTACACCTGCACAAACAGCGTTGTGAAGACATCACTACACCTGCACACAGCGTTGTGAAGACAATCACTTACCAAACACAGCGTTGTGAAGACATCACTACACTGCACACAGTGTTGTGAAGACAATCACTACACCTGCACACAACACAGCGTTGTGAAGACAATCACTACACCTGCACACAAACAGCGTTGTGAAGACAATCACTACACCTGCAACAAACAGGTTGTGAAGACAATCACTACACCTGCACACAAACAGCGTTGTGAAGACAATCACTACACTGCACACAGCGTGTTGTGAAGACAATCACTACACCTGCACACAACAGCGTTGTGAAGACAATCACTACACCTGCACACAAAACAGCGTTGTGAAGACAATCACTACACTGCACACAAACGCGTTGTGAAGACAATCACTACACTGCACACAAACAGCGTTGTGAAGACAATCACTACACCTGCACACAAACACGTGTTGTGAAGACAATCACTACACCTGCACACAAACAGCGTTGTGAAGACAATCACTACACCTGCACACAAACAGCGTTGTGAAGACAATCACTACACCTGCACACAACAGTGTTGTGAAGACAATCACTACACCTGCACACAAACACAGTGTTGTGAAGACAATCACTACACCTGCACACAAACAGTGTTGTGAACACCATGCTCTCCATTGTCACACACCACACCCATTGATAATCACACTGCAAGTTAACAGGAAGACATGATATCACACCTGCAAGTAACCAGGAAGACAGATCATCACACTGCATAACCAAGGATGACATGATAATCACACACTGCAAAGTAACATGGAAGACATGATCAGTCACACTGCAAGTAACCAGGAAGACATATAGTCACACTGCAAGTAAGCCTAGGAAGACATGATATACACTGCAATACCAGCGTGGAAGACATGATAGTCACACTGCAACAACAAGGAAGACTGTAATCACACTGCAAGTATCACAGGAAGACATGATAGTCACACTGAAAGTAACCAAGGATAGTCATGTAGTCACACGCAGTACCAAAAGACTTTGATAATCACACTGCAAGTAACCAAGGAAGACATGATAGTCACACTGCAAGTAACCAAGGAAGACATGATAATCACACTGCAAGTAACCAAGGAAGACATGATAATCACACTGCAAGTAACCAAGGAAGACATGATAATCACACTGCAAGTAACCAAGGAAGACATGATAATCACACTGCAAGTAACCAAGGAAGACATGATAATCACACTGCAAGTAACCAAGGAAGACATGATAATCACACTGCAAGTAACCAAGGAAGACATGATAATCACACTGCAAGTAACCAAGGAAGACATGATAATCACACTGCAAGTAACCAAGGAAGACATGATAATCACACTGCAAGTAACCAAGGAAGACAGTTAATCTATACATAAAATCTTTGTACTGGCGAGAAATTGGGAACTAAACTACATCATCTAATCCAGAAAACAGGGACGCGTCACTACACAGGGTCCTCCATTTTGGGGCGTTCAGAATGCACAGCGAGTAGGTCAGGTATTTTGAGGTTTGTCTGGTTCATGTCTTGTCACCTGCTTCTTCCTTTGTAGACTTTGTTGGTGGGTTCCTTTGTGAATACCTGTCATGACAGACTTGTGAATACCTGTCATGACAGACTTGTGAATACCTGTCATGACAGACTTGTGAATACCTGTCATGACAGACTTTGTACTGTATGACAGACTGTGAATACCTGTCATGACAGACTTCGACAACGTGACACAGAAGGTGACATGACCAAACCATACACGCCTGAAGATGATGCTCACATTTTCCAAAAGAAGTTTTACTAAACCTACAGTTGTTGATCTTGTTTCGTTTTATCATCATTTCATCAGACAGTTTCTCCCAAAGACCTGACTTCTTTCTGTTCGTTTCGTCACTAATTGCACATCAAGTATTAAACACTGAACAATTGTGATACAGTAAGTAATTCTGTTGACAGTCTGCAAACTGTCTTATCTAAATGCAAAAACTTGAATTTTGATTAAAAGTAAATATGTCTAACAAGAATGCAAAGGTTTGTTATACTCTCTGGTAATGACTGGGAATGGTGCAAAACTTTCTTAGAATACATATTTTTCTGAACAAACCTAACAGTAAAATGCCACTGAAACAAAAGTAACAGAGTCATAAATGTGTTTCTCGAAGGAGCAAAACATTGTGCCCTAATAAAAAAAAAACTGTCAACATTGCAGAGTAATCGGGATACACAGAAAATAGTTACACACCTGCAGCCCATACCAGAAGAGACGCCAACACGCCCGATCTCCAACGGAACCTGAGGGTGCTGAAAGGAAACCTGAGGACAATGAAGCGATCCAGGGTGATGAGGCAGATGATGAAGGCTGACACCTCACTGGACAACAAGGACAGGAACCCTGCCCCCTGGCAAGGGACGCTAATCATCCAGGTTGTCTGGTACCACAGGTACTGACCACGGTACCGGGCGTCTGCTGTCCCCACCATCGTCAGGTACACTCCCATCAATAGGTCAGACACACACAGGTGACTCACAAACACGTGAAAACCTGATCTAGACACCTTGGTCTGCATCAGGTTCCTGAAACACAAGCTCCCTGCATTCCCAACCACAGCCATGATGCTGAGGAGCCACAGGAAGGCCCGGTACATGTTGGACCGAAGCAAATCCTCACAGGAGGAAATCTCATCACGTGGAGAGAGACACAGTATATCATCAACATGTGTGGGCAGATTCTCTCCACAACAGAATCTGAAATCACTTGCAGCAAGAAATGTTAACTCTGACAGTGGTCTGAACACTTTGGCAGGATAGTCTTTGATGTGATTCCCCTTCATGTCCAACTGCTTTAGCTGCAGCAAAAACTGAAAACCATTTTCTGATATCTTTTGTATATGGCTGAAGGAAATATTTAGTGTCTTGATTTCAGGAAAATCAATAAAAGCAGTACTGTCAAATGTGGACAAGGAAGTTCTAGAAATGTCAACTTCACTGAGATGGCTTTTGGTTTTGGATGGTGTGTGGGAGTACAGGGTAGTCACAGGATTCCCTGCCAAGTTAAGAACTCTTAAGTTCAGCAAGTTCACAACTGCGTTCATGTTGACATCAGTCAATGCATTATCACTGACAATTAAAACATTCAGATTTTTCAGTGATAATGAAGGTAGCATGGAAATGCCAGAGGACGTTAGAATCAGCAGAATGAGATGACCGTTGTCCTTAACGTCATCAAGTGTCATGCCAGAACCTGTGGCATCCAGATATCGGAGCTGAGGGAACCGCCGTGCAGGGAAAGGTTGATGACACACAAAGGCCTGACCCTGACAGCCACACGTCCCAGGACAGGTCATGTCACACAACAGTTCATCATCATGACGTGGACACTGTGACCAACCGTCACACAGGTGAGCGGCATGGAGACAGACAGGTGAGTGCCAACAGCGGTAGAAACCTGGACAGGTGCTGGTGTCACAGTCCAGTTCATCGTCATGGTGAAAACAGTCCATCAGCCCGTTACACCGTACGTACACAGGCACACAGTAGTTGTGGTCACCAGCACACCGCACGTGAGTACTAGGACACCGGTCCCCATCATTCATTGGCTGCTGGCTGAAGAGGCCACTCCCATCAAAGTCAATGACAGCTGGTGGAGGGACAGCACGCTGTAAAGGGTATTTCCACAACAGCTGACGGTTATAACAATCGGTTTCATCACTTCTGTCCACACAATTCACGAAAGTGTCACAGACTTGGTGCAGACCAATACATTGTCTGTTGGCACACTGGTAACCATAGCAAGGTTGGTCATGAACACAGAAATCTTCATCAAATCCATATTCACAGTCATGAACAAAGTCACAGACAAAGGTGTAAGGTATGACCGTCACTGTTGACTCACACTGAAATGAAGTAACAGCGGCAAAGAACTCAGTAGTCTGTTTTTTGAGGCCATTGATCTGCAGGACAGACAGTGCAAATGGACACGGTGACAAGGGCTGGCTGGTTCCACACCCTCCCTCTGGATAACAGGCCATCCACTCTAGTGTCACTTGACCTGACCTGCACTTGACAAGAGGACGTGTTGAGTTGTGAAAATCTGTCCCTGTGTCCTGGAGTAGAGAGAAATCGGCCCTTGGTTGATGCACAGAAAGGACGTGCCTTTGACAAGCAGCACGGCTAAACCCTATAATTTGACAATCTTCAGAATACACGAAGGCGCCATCCCACTTCTCGTACCAGAAACACAATCTAGGGGCAACGCTGCCAGTGCGAGGTCGTCCAAAACCAACAAGAACTCTGTCCATGGTGTAACAGATGGAGTTATCTGCCCACCGAGATGTGCGTCTGTAGTACTGGGGCATGCCCTGTGTGTAGGGCATCAGGCCGATGGCCACCCTGTAATTCCGGCTGCTGAAGTCTTCAAAAAAAGTGTCCATACTTTGGTAATCTGTTTTGGTCTTAGCAAGACAAGTGTGGAATTGTGTTTTCTGCAGTGCGTTTCTAGCTGCGATATGGAGTTGAGCACGGGAGTGTCGATGATGATGAAGCATTTGTCGGCGTCTACGGCCACGTCACCGTCGCATGCTGGACTGCTGAAAGGACAGAATCCCCCTTCATCCTCCTTACCTTCACAGTCCTGCCTCAGGTTGCAGTGCACGTGTTCTTTGAATGTGGCGTAGTAATACACAGAACAGTTGAATAGTCCACTGTCGAGTTTTACCACAGGCTGTACTACCGGGTACATGGAGAATTTCATCTTAAAACCAGTGCCATAGTCATTGGTGTCTGAAGAAAAATGGACTTTGATAGAGTGCCTATACACCTCAGGTCCTATGGAACGCTTTCCACATTGTCTCCATAGTAACGTTTCTTCCCCACTGACATTGCTGACTTTGTAAAGAAACACCTGATCTTGACAGAAAATTCTCTGAAATTTATGCACATCAAAGCGATAAAAACTTACAATCAGAGATTTGTGCTGAGACAAATGAATAATGCGAGTGCCTTTCATAGAAGGGGCATAACCCAGGTTTCCATCATAGCCAGGAGGAGTAACGTACCCTGACACTGGGGACGTATACACCACAATTAACTTTTTGTACAACGCTTCTTTGGAAACTTTGAAAGTAATTCTGAATTTTAAATCATGGCCAGGGCTTGGCTGATCATTGTGTAATTTGAAGTACGCAATGTTATGAGATGGAATTATCACAGAACGTTTGGAGTCACAATCGAAAATTGTTGGTGTGTATGAACTCACAGAACCGACGCTCACGTTGAAACCAGGTACGCATGTTTCCATCAGCAAGCGAAACTCGATAATCATGTACAGTGATTCAGGAACAACAACTTTCCATCTACAATGCAGCTGAGTAGAGTTAAATCCCTTTGCATATGGGCCTGTTATTTCTCCTTGCATGGCAAAGAATTCCTTGAAGCCAGGTCCATTGCTACATTCAGTGGCGTTCAGATGAAATACTTTGTAGGATGAGTTTATTGGTGTGGACTGAAGGTGGCGCTGCTGTATCTGGTCTGTTGTTTCTGGCCACACTGTGGGGTTGGGTGTAGTGCTGTTGCCTGTGTACACAGTGTTGTGGATCGTGTGTGGCTGATAATTGTTATTATTATACTTACTGATCAGATGGTTGCACCAAAAACTTGATATCATGTTGAAAAGACTTTATCAAATTTAGTGCTTTAACAAGACGCTTGATCAGATAATGACTGATATGGTGCTTAAACCAGAGACTTGATATGGTGTTGAAACTAAAGACTTACCTACAGATTTGATATAGTGTGGAACCAAAGACTTGATCTTATGAAAATATCCTTTTAGATCATCCTAAGTGGTGCAGCTACTAAGCCAGAGACTGCCTAATATTCATTGTGTTCATTCAAACATGATATGAACTTGGAAGCTGTAGATGTACGCGTAATGATAAAACATTTATGAGTATTATCAGAAATATCCTTGTTGGAGTCTTATAAGGCTCAAAGCTTGGGATAAAGTTGTGGATTGTGTGCGGCAGTCGTAGAGTCTAATAATTATGTTCGAAACACACTGAACATCATAGAAGTCTTTGAACAACAACAACATTAAAAAAAAACCCAAACCACCATAGAAAACCGTTTACCGTTGCCAAATCTGTTTTATTCTTCTTATGGGAGAGCTCAAAACAAACAAGTGCGCATGCACACACATATATTCATACGCATGCACAAGCCCACATCGTTAGACTGCATGCCTGCCACACACAATACACAACAAAGAGAATTAGTGTGTTATGTGGTGTGTTGTTTGTGTCATTGTGTGTTATGTGGTGTGTTGTTTGAGTCATTGTGTGTTGTGTGGCTGTGTTGTTTGTGTCATTGTGTGTTGTTTGGCTGTATTGTTTGTGTCACTGTGTGTTATGTGGTGTGTTGTTTGAGTCATTGTGTGTTGTGTGGCTGTGTTGTTTGTGTCATTGTGTGTTGTTTGGCTGTATTGTTTGTGTCACTGTGTTTGTGGCTGATTGTTTGTGTCATTGTGTGTTGTATGGTGTATTGTTTGTGTCATGTGTGTTGTGTGGCTGTGTTGTTTGTGTCATTGTGTGTTGTGTGGCTGTGTTTTTGTGTCATTACGTGTTGTTGGCTTGTTGTTTGTGTCATTGGTGTTGTATGCTGTGTTGTTTGTGTGTCATTGTGTGTTGTTGTGGTGTGTTTTGTGTGTCTTATGTTGTTGGCTGTATTGTTTGTGTCATTGTGTGTTGTGTGGCTGTGTTGTTTGTGTCATTGTGTGTTGTATGGCTGTATTGTTTGTGTCATTTGTGTTTGTAGGCTGTATTTTTGTGTCATGTTGTTTGTGTGTGTGTATTGTTTGTGTATTGTGTTGTTGTGGTTGTGTTGTTTGTGTCATTGTGTGTTGTTGGCTGTGTTGTTTGTGTCATGTGTGTGTTGTTTGTGATTGTTTTGTGTCATCGTGTGTTGTGTGCTGTATTGTTTGTGTCATTGTGTGTTGTATGGCTGTTTGTTTGTGTCATTGTGTGTTGTGTGGCTGTGTTGTTTGTGTCATCGTGTGTTTGTGGCTGTGTTGTTTGTGTCATGTGTGTTGTTGGCTGTATTGTTTGTGTCACGTGTTGTTGTGGCTGTTTGTTTGTGTCATTGTGTGTTGTTGGCTGTGTTGTTTGTGTCATCGTGTGTTGTGTGGCTATTGTTTGTGTCATTGTGTGTTGTTGGTGTGTTGTTTGTGTCACTGTGGTTGTGTGGCTGTGTTGTTTGTGTCACTGTGTGTTTGTGTGGCTTATGTGTTGTGTGTATTGTTTTTGTGTGTGTGGCTGTTTGTTTGTGTCATGTGTGTGTTTGTGTCATTCTGTGTTGTGTGGCTGTATTGTTTGTGTTTATTGTGTGTTGTTTGTGTATGGTGTTGTTTGGCTGTTGTTGTGTCATTGTGTGTTGTGTGGCTGTTTTGTTTTGTGTCACTGTGTTGTTGTTTGTTGTGTGTTTGTGTTGGCTGTGTTGTTGGTGTTTGTCGTTTGTGTGGTGTTTGTTTGTGTCTTGTGTTTGTTTGTGCTGTATTGTTTGTGTCATGGTGTGTTGTTTGTGTCATGTGTGTTGTATGGCTGGTTTGTTTGTGTCATGTGTGTTGTGTGTGTTGTTTGTGTCATTGTGTGTTTATGGCTGTTTGTTTGTGTCATTGTGTGTTGTTTGTGTCATTGTTGTTGTTTGGTCATGTGTGTTGTGTGGCTGTATTGTTTGTGTCATTGTGTTGTGTGGCTGTTTGTTTGTGTCATCTGTGTTGTATGGCTGTGTTGTTTGTGTATCTGTGTTGTATGCTGTGTTGTTTGTCATTGTGTGTTGTATGGCTGTGTTGTTTGTGTCATTGTGTTTATATGGCTGTGTTGTTTGTTTTGTGTTTGTGTGGCTGTGTTGTTTGTGTCATTGTGTGTTGTTGGTGTGTGTTTGTGTCAGTGTGTTGTGTCTGTGTGTTTGTGTCTGTGTGTTGTATGCTGTTGTTTGTGTCATTGTGTGTTGTATGGCTGTATGTTTGTGTCACTGTGTTGTGTGTGTTGTTTGTGTCATTGTGGTGTGTGTCTGTGTTGTTTGTGTCATCGTGTGTTGTATGGCTGTATTGTTTGTGTCATTGTGTGTTGTGTTGTGTGTTTGTTTGTCATGTGTGTTGTGTGGCTGTGTTGTTTGTGTCATGTGTTTGTGTGGCTGTGTTGTTTGTGTCATCGTGTGTTGTATGGCTGTGTTGTTTGTGTCACTGCGTGTTGTGTGGCTGTGTTGTTTGTGTCATTGTGTGTTGTGTGGCTGTTTGTTTGTGTCATTGTGTTGTTGGCTGTGTTGTTTGTGTCATTGTTGTTGTGTGGCTGTGTTGTTTGTGTCACTTGTGTGTGTGTGGCTGTGTTGTTTGTGTCATGTGTGTTGTGTGGCTGTGTTGTTTGTGTCATTGGTGTTGTATGGCTGTGTTTGTTTGTGTCATTGTGTGTTGTGTGGCTGTGTTGTTTGTGTTATTGGTGTTGTGTGGCTGTTTTTTGTGTCACTGTGTGTTGTGTGGCTGTGTTGTTTGTGTCATTGTGTGTTGTGTGGCTGTTTGTTTGTGTCATTGTGTGTTGTGTGGCTGTGTTGTTTGTGTCATTGGTGTTGTGTGGCTGTGTTGTTTGTGTCATTGTGTGTTGTGTGGCTGTGTGTTGTATCCGTGTGTTGTGTGGCTGTGTTGTTTGTGTCATGTGTGTTGTGTGGCTGTGTTGTTTGTGTCATTGTGTGTTGTGTGGCTGTGTTGTTTGTGTCATGTGTGTTGTGTGGCTGTATTGTTTGTGTCATTGTGTGTTGTGTGGCTGTGTTGTTTGTGTCATTGTGTGTTGTGTGGCTTTTATTGTTTGTGTCATGTGTGTTGTGTGGCTGTGTTGTTTGTGTCATTGTGTGTTGTGTGACTGTGTTGTTTGTGTCATTGTGTGTTGTGTGGCTGTATGTGTGTTTGTGTTTGTGTGTTTGTGTCTGTGTTGTTGTTATTGTTTGTTGTATGGGCTGTGTGTTTGGTTTGTGTATTTGTGTGGTTGTTGTGTATGTTTGTGTCTGTGTGTGTGTTTGTTTGTGTCATCGTGTTTGTGTGGCTGTGTTTGTTTGTGTCATTGTGTGTGTGGGTTGGTTGTTTTGTGTCATTGGTGTTGTTGGCTGTGTTGTTTGTGCATTGTGTGTGTGTGTAGTTGTGTCATTGTGTTGTTGTTGGCTGTGTTGTTTGGTCTGTTGTTGTTGTGTGTGTGTGTGCTGTGTTGTTTGTGTCATTGTGTGTTGTGTGGCTGTTTGTATTGTGTCATTGTGGTGTTGTTGGACTGTGTGTTTGTGCATGTTGTTGTGTGCTGTGTTGTTTGTGTTTGTTGTGTTTGTGTGTGTGTGTTTTGTTTGTCTTGTGTTGTGTGGCTGTATTGTTTGTGTCATTGGTGTTGTGATGTGTTTGTTTGTGTCTTGTGTGTTGTTGGCTGTGTTTTGTGTCATTAGTGTTGTATGGCGTATTTGTCATGTGTGTTGTGTGTTTGTTGTGTCTGTGTGTGTTGGCTGTATTGTTGTTCTTATGTTTAGTGTTGTTTGTGTCAGGTGTGTTGGATGTTTGGTATTGTGTTGGTGTGTGTTGTGTCTTGTTGTGATGCGTTGTTGTTGTGTTTAGCTAGTTTGTGTATGTGTTGTTGCTGTTTTTGGCATCGGTGGCTGTTGTTGTTCTTGTGTGTTGTGGTGTTGCTGTGTGTTTGTGGCTGTTGTTTGTCAGTGTTTGTTATGTTGGTCAGTGTGTTGTGCTGTGTGTTGTTTGTGTCATTGTGTGTTGTGTGGCTGTATTGTTTGTGTCACTGTGTGTTGTGTGGCTGTATTGTTTGTGTCATTGTGTGTTGTGTGGCTGTGTTGTTTGTGTCATTGTGTGTTGTGTGGCTGTATTGTTTGTGTCATCGTGTGTTGTGTGGCTGTATTGTTTGTGTCATTGTGTTTTGTGGTTGTGTTGTTTGTGTCATTGTGTGTTGTATGGCTGTGTTGTTTGTGTCATTGTGTGTTTTATTGCTGTATTGTTTGTGTCATCGTGTGTTGTGTGGCTGTATTGTTTGTGTCATCGTGTGTTGTATGGCTGTATTGTTTGTGTCATTGTGTGTTGTATGGCTGTGTTGTTTGTGTCATTGTGTGTTGTATGGGCTGTGTAGTTTGTGTCATTGTGTGTTGTATGCTGTGTTGTTTGTGTCATTGTGTGTTGTATGGCTGTATTGTTTGTGTCATTGTGTGTTGTATGGCTGTATTGTTTGTGTCATTGTGTGTTGTATGGCTGTGTTGTTTGTGTCATTGTGTGTTATGTGGTGTGTTGTTTGTGTCATTGTGTGTTGTGTGGCTGTGTTGTTTGTGTCATTGTGTGTTGTGTGGCTGTGTTGTTTGTGTCATTGTGTGTTGTATGGCTTGTTGTTTGTGTCATTGTGTGTTATGTGGTGTGTTGTTTGTGTCATTGTGTGTTGTGTGCTGTGTTGTTTGTGTCATTGTGTGTTGTGTGGCTGTATTGTTTGTGTCATTGTGTGTTGTGTGGCTGTGTTGTTTGTGTCATTGTGTGTTGTATAGCTGTGTAGTTTGTGTCATTGTGTGTTGTATGGCTGTATTGTTTGTGTCATTGTGTTGTGTGGCTGTATTGTTTGTGTCATTATGTGTTATGTGGCTGTGTTGTTTGTGTCACTGTGTGTTTATATGGCTGTGTTGTTTGTGTCATTGTGTGTTGTATGGCTGTGTTGTTTGTGTCATTGTGTGTTGTATGGTTGTGTTGTTTGTGTCACTGTGTGTTGTGTGGCTGTGTTGTTTGTGTCACTGTGTGTTGTATGGTTGTGTTGTTTGTGTCATTGTGTGTTGTATGGCTGTGTTGTTTGTGTCATTGTGTGTTGACACCCTGTCAACCATGCCCACCTGACCCTTCCTTCTCTGGCACACCTCTTACTACTTTTACCCCAGTCTCACAAGAAGAAATTCTCAACACAATCAGATCCATGTCGTTCAAAAACTGCGAACTAGATCCTCTTCCAGGTTCTCTCTACGCCGACTGTCTCCCTACTCTCCTCCCATTCATCACTGACATCATCAACACTTCTCTTCAAACTGGAACTGTCCCTGATTCTTTCAAGTCTGCTATTGTTCACCCTCTCCTCAAGAAACACAATTTTGATCCAAATGAACTGAAAAATTACCGGCCTATCTCTAATCTCTCTTTCTTGTCAAAACTCCTTGAAAAAGTCGTCCTCAACCAGCTGAACTCTCACCTGTCTGCCAACAATCTCCTCAATCCTTTCCAGTCAGCCTACTGCCAGTGCCATAGCACTGAAACTGCCCTACTACACATTCTCAACAATCTCCTCCTTGCAACTGATACTGGCAAAGTCTCTCTCCTCACACTCCTTGATCTGTCTGCAGCCTTTGATACCATTGATCATGGTATTCTCCTTTCTAGACTTCATCATACTTTTGGCATCTCTGACATTGCTCTGTCTTGGTTCACTTCATACCTATCCAACAGAAAACAAACCGTTCTCATCAATGGCACTTACTCTCAACCTGCATACCTGACCTGTGATGTTCCACAAGGATCTGTCCTTGGCCCTGTTCTTTTCACTCTTTACACCTCCCCCCTGTCCACCATTATCAACTCCCATTCTATAAAACACCACTTCTATGCTGATGACACCCAACTTCAAGACAGTGACTCACCTGATAATATACAGCGCCTGTTGACTCGCACCACTGAGTGTTACTCGGACATTAAGAACTGGATGACACACAATAGACTTCAGCTTAATGACGACAAAACAGAAGCTATCCTCATTGGCACCCGTCAGAAACTTTCTCAGCTGCCTCCTCTTTCTCTCCCATTATGTAACACATCAGTCCCAATTTCTGATTCAGCTAAAAACCTTGGTGTCTGCATTGACTCTACCCTCTCCATGAACAACTTTGTTTCTCAAACTGCCAGATCCTGCTACTATCATCTCCATCGTATAAGGCTGATTAGGAAGTATCTCTCTGTCGAAACAACTGCAAAACTCGTTCTCTCCTTCATAATGTCTCGCATTGACTATTGCAATTCACTCCTGTCTGGTCTTCCTGCCTCCACCATTCACATCCTACAGCGCATTCAAAACAATGCTGTACGCCTTGTACTCAAAAAGAAAAAAGCTGACCACATATCTCCTCTCCTGGCACAACTTCACTGGCTCCCTGTATCAAAGCGCATACAGTACAAACTAGACACCATGTGCTACAAAAGCCTCAATAACGCAGCCCCGATTACCTGTCAAGCCTACTTGAGATCTATGTTCCCTCACGTACCCTCCGCTCTGCCTCCGATCCTCTGACTTTTCGCTTTCCACGCACTAAGCTCAATACCTATGGTCCACGAGCCTTCTCTGTTTCTGGTCCACTCTCCTGGAACAAACTTCCTCTCTCAGTCCGTCAGCAACCTATTTTTGTCTCCTTCAAGTCCGCTCTCAAAACTCACCTTTTCTCCTCCGCATAAAATCCTAACCCCCCTCTGCAGCCTGTCTCCGCTCGGAGGGAATCACATGGTTATAATATATAACTTCCGGGAATAGTTCGGAGGACATTCGGGAAAGACCGAAGGACACTGGGAAAGACTAGATCTGCGGGCTTTGTGGGTTGGCTTCCCATCTTGCCTTTGATAACATGCCACGAGTTTTTCAAATGAAAGATGCTCCCAGGATTCACCGAAAGGGGGAGAGAATGATGAATCCATCGGCACTGACTCCATCACGACTGGAAACGCACAACGGACCATGATTAATGACCAGTTGGAATTTCCGTGTGCGTGTGGAAGGATATTCACCACCAAACACGGCATGAAGATCCACAGGACAAAAATGGGCTGTTTGAAGACACATACGAACCAGCAGCAGCGCACTGCGATAGCAGGTGAGACGTTGGATGACCAAGGCCAGGAATTAAACCATAGTGCCAAGGACATCCACGCTGACGGTTCTGATGCGGATTTTGCACAAGCTCTTAACGCCAAACGTGGAAAACTCAATTTGCCGCCTGCCGGTGCAAAAGAACAATGGGAGAAATTAGATGAAGAACTTGTCCTTAAGCTGAATGCGCTAATAGGGAACAGTACGCTGGAACACAAACTTGACACATACGGAGACATCATATACTCTATCTGCAGGGACACTTATGGAGTGAAGCAGCCAAAGACAAAAACGCCTCCCCAGAAATCCAGAAGACAGCAACAGATGGAGAGCATCCGGAGGGAGAAAAGGAAGCTTAAAAAGCGAATGAAAACTGCCTCAGAATTCGAGAAGCAAGGGCTCCTGGAACTCTGGAAAGATCTGAAGGCCAAACACAATGCTCTCAGCAAAGTGGAATCAGCAAGGCGAAGAAAGAGCAAAAAGAAGAAGACTCAAGATCGTTTCTTCAAAGATCCCTTTGACTTTTCAAGAAAGCTGTTTGAACAACCCAAATCAGGGACTCTCACAGTGGGCAAGGAAACCCTAGAGCAGCATCTCAGGGAAACATATTCCGATTCTCAGCGCGAGGCACCACTTGAAATCCAGAATCTGGTTTGGCCTGCAGCGCCAGAAGGAAAATTCAATAACAAACCACCAACACTGGATGAAGTGAAGAACGTAGTAAAGAAAGCCAGAGCCAAGTCAGCACCTGGACCAAACGGAATACCATACCTGCTCTACAAGAAATGCCCAAAAGTGCTCGAGTGGCTCCACAAGATGATTCGATCAGCATGGAGGAACCAGAAGATCAGCGACCAATGGATGAGAGCTGAAGGAGTGTACATTCCGAAGGAGCAGAACTCCAGCAGCATCAATCAGTTCAGGCCAATATCACTTCTGAACGTCGAGGGGAAAATCTTCTTCTCTGTTATGGCAGCAAGATTGACAAAATACCTGACTGAAAACAAGTATCTGGATATGTCAGTCCAAAAGGGAGGCATACCAGGAATGCCTGGATGCTTGGAACATGCCACGTTGATTTGGGATGCCATCCAAAAAGCAAGAACAGAGAAGAGAAACATTGACGTAGTTTGGCTTGATCTGGCGAATGCATATGGATCAGTTCCACACGATATGATCCAGCTGGCTCTTGAAATGTATCACATCCCAGAAAACATCCGAACAATGCTGAGGAAGTATTTCCAAGGGTTCTCAATGCGGTTCTCTACCAAAGAATACACCACGGACTGGATAGACCTAGAGGTGGGCATTGCAATGGGCTGTGCAATCTCTCCCATACTGTTCGTGTTGGCAATGGAAGTCATCTTGAAAGCTGCAATGAAGAGTTCAGGTCCAGTGAATCTGGGAGATGGATACCAGATGCCTCCTCTGAAAGCTTTCATGGATGACACAACAGTCTTGTCCACGGATGAGGAAGAGACACACCAAATCTTAAAGCAGCTGGATGAGCTGGTGGCCTCTTCAAGAATGAGGTTCAAACCTAAGAAATCCCGAAGTCTCTCACTGCGAAAAGGAAAAGTGGCAGATTCAGTCAAATTCATGGTAGCCAACCAAGCCATCCCCACTGTCACAGAAGAGCCAGTAAAAAGTCTCGGAAGATGGTATGATGACTCCCTGAAAGACACACAAAGGGGATGTGAAACCAAGCAAACAGCAGAAGAAGGCCTGAAGAAAATAGATAACTGCGGACTGCCAGGCAAATACAAAGTCTGGTGTCTACAGTTCATGCTGATACCAAAGCTGCTGTGGCCACTGCTAATCTATGACATTTGCACCAGCACAGTCGAAGCAATGGAAGCCAAAATCAACAAATACACAAGAAAATGGCTCGGTGTCCCACCTGGTCTCACTGATGTTGCATTCTACTGTCGTCAAGCAATGCTGAAGCTACCTCTCAAATCCATAGTGGAGGAATACAAAGTTGGAAAAGCAAGACTGTTGAGCATGCTGGAGGAATCGGAAGACAATATCGTGAGATCAGTTCATCCAAAGCTGAGAACTGGCAGAAAGTGGAAAGTCCAAGAGGCTGTAAACAATGCCAAGAGAAACCTCAGCATCAAAGAAATAATTGGACACACGCAAACCAACAGACAGGGACTGGGAGCAACAAAAATGCAGTGGTGGTCCAAAGCCAAAGGGAAGGAAAAAAGAGACATGATCATACAGGAGTTGAAGGAAGAAGAAGATGTCAAAAGAGTGCAGAAGGCAGTCCAGCAAGGTCAACAGGGGCAATGGACAACATGGGACAGTGCACTCCAAAGAAGTCTCAGCTGGAACGATATGTGGCACATGGCTCCTCTAAGGATAAGCTTCCTCCTCAGATCTGTATATGACCTGCTCCCCTCGAATGCAAACTTAGTGAAATGGGGGAAAGCAGACGACCCAGCATGTCCGCTCTGTCAGAAGAAACAAACAGTGGAACATGTCCTAAGCTCTTGCAAAGTAGCGCTAGCCCAAGGAAGGTATACATGGAGGCACAACCAAGTTCTGAAAGTGATCACAGATGTGGTTAGCGAAAAAACCATGACCCCAAACGCACCAATTGCTATGACAACGTTCTACAAAGCAGGAGGGAAACAGGTTTGGCCCGAAAGTGCTATGACAACCAGCACATTGCCAAAGGGTCTTCTGGATGGAGCAGTCGACTGGGAGTGTACAGCAGACCTCCCAGAGTGGAGAAATTACCCAGATGTCATCAGCAAGACAGGCATGAGACCAGACATCGCTCTCCACTCTGACTCCTCGAAACAAGTGATTCTGATAGAACTCACTGTGCCATACGAAAGCAGAATGGAAGAAGCACATATCTACAAGACCGAAAAATACGCCGGTCTTGCCAGCACCCTGAAGAAAGCAGGTCTGCGGGTCAAAATCTTCGCCATAGAGGTCGGGGCAAGAGGGTTTGTGGGCACCTCCGCTTATGATCTCATGAAACAACTCGCCATTTCTGGGAAGAAGAGGACTAGAGCCCTTAAAGCGATGGCAGAGGCAGCAGAAAGGAGCTCAAGCTGGATCTGGGCAAGGAGGAACGAAAAAAGTGAACTTCATAAGGATTAAATTCCCTACAGATGATGTGTGCCCCGTTAGCACATTGGTAAAACCGCGTACCGCAGTTCTGAAGCGCAGAATCGCCCAGGTTCGATCCCCGCGTGGGGAAAAAAAAAAAAAAAAAAAAAAAAAAAAAGACAACAGCAGAAGGGCATCCAGGAGTCATGACCTGGATGTGGCCCGGCCCCCCGAGAGTGTAAGGAATTCAGGGCCGAAACACTTGTCTAAAGGGGGTTACTTCTCTGAAGACCTTCTGTTGTCTAGCTCTCCCTAGAGTTTCTTTCTACCTTTCTACCTATAATTGTATATGCTATGCTCTCTATAATTTTCCATTGCTTTTATTCTTGCTTTTATTGCTTTTATTCTTTCTCCCCATTTATAGCCATGCGTGTGTGTGTGTGTGTGTGTTGTGTGTGTGTGTGTGTGTGTGTGTGTGCGTGCGTGTGTGTGCGTGCGTGCGTGCGTGCGTGCTTGCGTGTGTGTCTGCTTCAGCGCTTAGATTTGATTTTATCAAGATTTTGCGCTATATAAATATTGTAATTATTATTATTATTTATTATGTGGTGTGTTGTTTGTGTCATTGTGTGTTATGTGGTGTGTTGTTTGTGTCATTGTGTGTTATGTGGTGTGTTGTTTGTGTCTTGTGTGTTGTGTGGCTGTGTTGTTTGTGTCATTGTGTGTTGGGTGGCTGTGCTTGTGTTGTGTATTGTGTGTTATGTGTGGTGTTTGTGTGTAGTGTTGTGTGTTGTTGGCTGTGTTGTTTGTGTCATTGTGTGTTGTGTGGCTGTGTTGTTTGTGTCATTGTGTGTTGTTGTGGCTGTGTTGTTTGTGTCATTGTGTGTTTGTGGCTGTGTTGTTTGTGTCATTTGTGTTGTGTGGCTGTGTTGTTTGTGTTGTTCTGTGTGTGTTTGTGTGTGGCTGTTGTTTGTGTATTGTGTGTTTGTGGTGGCATTGTTTGTGTGGCTGTGTTGTTTGTGTCATTTGTCTTGTTGGCTATGTGTTTGTGTTTGTGGTTATTGTGTGTTGTTTGGCTGTGTTGTTGTGCATTGTGTGTTTGTTGTCTGTGTTGTTGTGTGTGTGTGTTTGTGCATTGGTGTTGTTGGTGTGTTGTGTGTCATTGGTGTTGTGTGTTGTGTTGTGTTTGTATGTGTGTTGTTTGTGCATTGTGTGTTTGTGTGTGTTGTTTGTGTCTGTGTGTTTGTGTCATTGTGTTTGTTTGTGTCATTGTGTGTGTGTGTGTTTGTGTTTTTGTCATTGTTGTTGTATGCTGTGTTGTTTGTGTCATTGTGTGTTATGGCTGTGTTGTTTGTGTCATTGTGTGTTGTTGGCTGTGTTGTTTGTGTCATTGTGTGTTTATGGCTGTGTTGTTTGTGTCATTGTGTGTTGTGTGGCTGTGTTGTTTGTGTCATTGTGTGTTGTTGGTGTTGTTTGTGTCATTGTGTGTATTGTTGTGTGTTTGTTTTGTGTATTGTGTTGTTATGTGGCTGTGTTGTTTGTGTCATTGTGTGTTGTATGGCTGTGTTGTTTGTGTCATTGTGTGTTGTGTGGCTGTGTTGTTTGTGTCATTGTGTGTTGTATGGCTGTGTTGTTTGTGTCATTGTGTGTTGTGTGGCTGTGTTGTTTGTGTCATTGTGTGTTGTATGGCTGTGTTGTTTGTGTCATTGTGTGTTGTGGGCTGTGTTGTTTGTGTCATTGTGTGTTGTATGGCTGTGTTGTTTGTGTCATTGTGTGTTGTGTGGCTGTGTTGTTTGTGTCATTGTGTGTTGTTGGCTGTGTTGTTTGTGTCATGTGTGTTGTTGGCTGTGTTGTTTGTGTCATTGTGTGTTGTTGGCTGTGTTGTTTGTGTCATTGTGTTGTTTGATGTGTGTGTGTTGTTTGTGTCATTGTGTGTTGTTGGCTGTGTTGTTTGTGTCATTGTGTGTTGTTGGCTGTGTTGTTTGTGTCATGTGTGTTGTATGGCTGTGTTGTTTGTGTCATTGTGTGTTTGTGGCTGTGTTGTTTGTGTCATTGTGTGTTGTTGGCTGTGTTGTTTGTGTCATTGTGTTGTGTGGTGTGTTGTTTGTGTCATTGTGTGTTGTATGGTGTGTTGTTTGTGTCACTGTGTGTTGTGTGGCTGTGTTGTTTGTGTCATGTGTGTTGTATGGCTGTGTTGTTTGTGTCATGTGTGTGTGGCTGTGTTGTTTGTGTCATTGTGTGTTGTTGGCTGTGTTGTTTGTGTCATTGTGTTGTTGGCTGTGTTGTTTGTGTCATTGTGTGTTTTGTCTGTGTTGTTTGTGTCATGTGTGTTGTTGGCTGTGTTGTTTGTGTCATGTGTGTTGTTTGGCTGTGTTGTTTGTGTCATGTGTGTTGTGGCTGTGTTGTTTGTGTCATGTGGTTGTTGGCTGTTTGTTTGTGTCATTGTGTGTTGTGTGGCTGTGGTGGTATGTTTGTGTGCTGTGTTGTTTGTGTCATGTGTGTTGTGTGTGCTGTGTGTTTGTGTCATTCTGGTGTGCATTGTTTATGTGCTGTGTTGTTTGTGTCATGTGTGTGTTGTGTTGATGGCTTGTGGATGTGTTTGTGTCACTGTGTGTGTTGTTGTGTTGTTTGTGTCACGTGTGTTGTTGTGCTGTGTTGTTTGTGTCATTGGTGTTTGTGTGTTATGTTTGTGTACTGTGTGTGTTGTTTGTGTCATTTTGCTTGTTTTTGTGTCACGTGTGTTGTAGGCTTGTTGTTTGTGTCATTGTGTTGTTGTGTATTGTGTTGTGTGGATGTATTTTGTGCATTTGTGTTTGTGTCATGTGTTTTATGGCTGTTGATTGTCATGTGTGTTGTGTGCTGTGTTGTATTGTGTAGGAGTCCCTCGTGTGTTGTGTTTGTGATTTTTTTGCATTGTTTTTGTCATTGTTTGTTCATGGTGTTGCGGTTGTTGTAGTTTTGCATTTGTTAGCAGACATTTGTATTACTGTGGCTGGCATTGTCACATGGGTTTATGTGCATTGCTGTTGTGTTTGACATTTATCCTGTACACATTTGTACACTGTGACGTAGTGCCACATGGTTATTCGTTTCATTGTGCAATGACACGTACTGAACACTGGAACTATGGAAGAACAATGCACATTGTTCTTGTCCTGACAATGGAAAGACATTGCCTATCTGAAATTTTTTGACTGATTCAAGTTCAGTTATCGCCGAGTCAGTTCCCCATAACTGACTAAAAGCCCTCAGTATGTTGTGTTTTGAATTTCTTTTCTTGATTTTAAATGCATTTCTAGAAAAAAAAAACTTTGTTAGCAAAACAGAATACATTTCACTGAAATAAGAAATAAAAATTCATCGTCCTTTTTATATTATCAAGATTAGATTTTTTATCTGTATCTACACATAGTATTTATTTGTGTTTTTTCTTTCAAATGAACACATATAATCAGAAACAAATCAGACATTTTCATAACATGTATCATAGGTCTGGTCTACAAGACTGTTGTAGTTTTATTTATATCTGAATGTTGTATGGTTCAATTCACTTAACCCTGTATGAAATGGTTCACTGTGAAATGGTCTTCTGTATAGTGGTCTGTTGTATCTAGAACTGGTCCAGTTATCAACCCATCAAAGTAATCAATACGAACATTAATTGAAGCACAAATAGTAAACATGTTAATTTTTTTTCATGTATTTAACCTACATGTTTTGGTCTTTAGACTGTTTCTCAAGACTTTGTTTGACTACACTATGGGACAGAGACCACAGCTCTAGCTTGACAAATTTATATTTAGCACCCAAACACATACATCCATTTGAGAAGTACAAAGAAAGAAACAACAACAAAACAACAACAACAAAAACATTTGGCTATTTTTGTGCTCTCTGTCAGCTTTCTAAACTAGAGAGACTTACTGCAATATTTTCTTGATTTATGTCAGCATTCCCTTCGCAACTGAGCACCTCACGGACTCAGGCTGAATCTCGTAGGACTCGGAGGAGGTCTGGCCCCCAGACGTAATGCATGCACGCCCACCGGCGTGTGGACACGCCCTGGTGCCCACGAACCAGATCCCCAAGGTATGGGTAAATAGCTCCACTGCCTTGTGGACATCTCGGGAGAGAGTAAGGCTAAGGGAGTTAACCCTGAAAAAAAAACCGATGGAAGGCAAGGGGAAACCACCATCGTAGTTTTCCCCAGGAAAACCAAGGACAGGAGAAAGAGGAAGAAGAAAGTCAACGACGTCAATAGGAGCACCTTAGTCCGGTAGGGACTATCATGCGGCGCAGGTGACACCAGACCGTCAGCCAGCTACTGCGACTAAAATTAAATTCAAACTTAGAACCAAATAGCAAAATGGAACATCAGAACAATGCTGCAGAAAGGTAAATTAGACAACATCAAAATGGAGATGGAAAGGCTTAACATCAGTATTTTAGGACTAGGGGAAGTGAGATGGAAGGGGGCAGGCATGATAACATCAGGGGAATATACAGTGATATACTCTGGTTGTAATTCACATGAAAGAGGAGTAGGCATCATGATGGACAAGGACAAATCAAAAGCAGTTAAGGGATACTGGGCAGAGTTTTACTGGTCAAATTCGGAGGCAAACCATTTGATTTCAACGTCATACAGGTGTATGCACCAACATCCACAAGTACTCAGGAAGACATCGACAACTTCTACGAAGTTTTAGAGATGGCCAAGGTCCAGTGTAAATCACAAGAAGTTACAGTCATAATGGGAGATTTTAATGCTAAAGTGGGACAGGATAGGGTGGAGGATATAGTTGGACCTCATGGCCTTTGTACGCAAAGTGAAAGGGGTGAGAAACTTGTAGAATGGGCACAGATGAATGAGTTCATAGTAGGAAACACCTGGTTCGAGCAGCCTAACAGAAGAAAATGGACATGGATGAGTCCAGGAGATAATACCAAAAATCAGATTGACTACATCCTGAACAACAAAAGATTTAGAAATTCTTTACTGTCAGCAAAAACACTACCAGGCGCAGACTGCAACAGTGACCACAATCCTGTAGTGGGCAGGTTTAGGCTGAAATTGAGGAAAAGGAAACAGACCAAAAGCAACATCAAACTAAACCTTGGACTCTTAAAGACAGATGAAATGATACGTCAAAAATGTAATGTACATGTACATGTTCAAAACAAATTCAGTGCTCTGGAAGACGTTGGTGACATGAGGAACAATGGACGAAGTTGAGAAGTTCTATAAATGAAGCTTGTGAAGAAATCCCTAAGGCAAATAGAAAAGCAAAAAAGAGCTGGATACTAATGAAATTTTGGGCCTGATGGAGGAAAGGAGGAAGGCAAAGAGAAACGAGGAAATATACAGGAGATAAACAAAGAAATCAGGTATAGGTACAATGAAGCTAAGGAAGTTGGCTGAACACAAAATGCAAAGAGATAGAAGAACGACGCAAAATGGATCCTCAGGGTATGTACAGACGAATTGAAGAAATTGTCCACAGGAAAAATACATGCACATCAACTGGTTGCTTAAAATCAAAAGATGGCACGCTTATCATGGAAAAAGACAAAATACTGGATAGATGGGGAGAGTACATGAAAGACCTTTTTGAGGATGACAGAAACGAAGAACACATTATAAAAAAGAACGTTGAAGGACCACCCATAATGAAATATGAAGTTAGAGCAGCACTGAAAAAGAGGAAACCAGGAAAAGCCCCAGGACCAGACAACATTACTACAGAGATGATTGAAGTCCTGGAGGAATTTGGCAGAGAAAAAATAAGTCCTCCTAAATGAAATTTGACACTGGAAAAATCCCCAAAGATATGTCAAAATCAATTTTCATTGCACTTCCAAAGAAGACAGGGGCTATAGAATGCGAACTCCATCGCACAATCAGTTTGATGAGTCATGTAACAAAAATCCTGTTAAGAATAATCATGATGAGGACAAGGAATAGAATCAAAAGAGAAATAGCAGAAGAACAGTGTGGATTTGTGGAAGGGAAAGGAACTATTAATGCCATATACATCCTAAGAACTATCATAGAGAGGTAAATTGAGATGAATAAGGATTTGTATTTATGCTTTGTTGACTATACCAAGGCTTTCGATCGGGTAAGACATGAACAATTGATCAACCAACTGGAGAGACTCAATGTTGATGGAAAAGATCTACGAATAATCAGGAATATATACTGGGAACAAACAACTGCAATGAGAATAGAAAACAATATAAGCTCTTTTTAAAACATCAAAAGAGGAGTCATACAGGGTTGTGTTTTGTCACCAGATCTGTTTTCACTATATAGCGAAAACATCATGAGAAACCTAGAAGAAGACCTTGGATTAAAGGTTGGAGGGAAAATGATAAACAACATTCGGTACGCAGATGACACCGTGCTAATTGCCAAAAATGAAAGGGACCTACAAAACCTTGTGAATATACTAGAAATACATAGCACAAGTAAGGGGTTGGAACTAAACAGCAGGAAGACTGAAGTCATGGTGATCAGTAAAAAACATGAAATCCCCTCATGTAAAATAACAGCAAATGGCACAACCTTGACAAAGGTTCATAAGTTCAAATATCTGGGAACGGTCATTTCATCAGACGGCAGATGCACATCGGAAATAGCTGGCAGAATCGGCCAAGCCAAAACAGCATTCAAGAAGATGACAAGCATTCTTACCAACAAATGCCTATCAATTAACATCAGAAAGAGAGTCCTTGAATGTTATATAGAACCAATACTGTTGTACAGATGCGAGGCGTGGACAGTCAGCAAGCAAAGCCAGAGCAGGATCGAGGCAGCCGAGATGTGGTTTCTCAGAAGAATATTGAGAGTTCCATGGACAGCAAAGAAAACAAACGAGACAGTCTTGATGGAGGCAGACACAAATAGATCACTCATAAGGAAGATTAGGAAAAGACAAGCAACATTTATAGGCCATTTTATGAGGAAGGGGGATTTGGAGCACCTGGTCACAATGGGAAAGCTGGAGGAAAAGAGAGCACCAGGTAGACCCAGGGAGAGAATGCTGGAGGGACTTGCAGAGTGGCTGGGGATGAGGAGGGTGGGGGAGATACTGGGGGCAACGAGAGATAGAGATGGTTGGAAGTCCATGGTCGCCGATGCCATGCCATGCGGCAGGGCACCTGATGATGATGATGATCCTGACAATATTGTGACACGACATCATAATGGCAATGTCACACAACATCATAATGGCATTGCCACACAACATCATAATGGCAATGTCACACAACACCATGGCAATATAGTGACACAAAATCATAACAATATTGTCACACAACATCATAATGGCAATGTCACTCAACATCATAATGGCAATGTCACACAACATCATAATGGCAATGTCACACAACATCATAATGGCAATGTCACACAACATCATAATGGCAATGTCACACAACACCATGGCAATATAGTGACACAAAATCATAACAATATTGTCACACAACATCATAATGGCAATGTCACTCAACATCATAATGGCAATGTCACACAACACCATAATGGCAATGTCACACAACATCATAATGGCAATGTCACACATCATAATGGCAATGTCACACAACATCATAATGGCAATGTCACACACCATAATGGCAATGTCACACAACATCATAATGGCAATGTCACACAAACACCATAATGGCAATGTCACACAACATCATAATGGTAATGTCACACAACACCATGGCAATATAGTGACACAAAATCATAACAATATTGTCATACAACGTCACGACAGTATTGACACAAATTTTGACACTACATGTATTGACATAACAACTGGTACACAGACATAAACGATCCAAACCCATGTCCATTCTCACTGTCTGTGTCCATGATGGTCAGTTAGCTTCAGATCAAACCCACGTCCATTCTCACTGCCTGTGTCCATGATGGTCAGTTAGCTTCAGATCAAACCCACGTCCATTCTCACTGCCTGTGTCCATGATGGTCAGTAAGCTTCAGATCAAAGGGAGTGTCCAGAGCCAGAAAGGACGTCTGTATGGCGTCCAGCGTTGTCCTCCCGTCTGCCAGACAGGAACCAAGAAAATGAAGAGCATCACTGATGGTGAGACTGGAGACATGTTCTCTAGAACTTCTGGGCATGTTCCTGGACTGAATATTGACTGCGGTGGACATGATTCTGGCCTTCAGTATCGTCATCAGCTTGTCTTCGTGTCGCCGTCTGCGTGTCTCCAGCAACAGGTTGAGTGTGTAGAGAAAAGGGTTGAGTGCCGAGTTGAGCGGCAAGACAAAGATGGCCACCGCCACGTTCACCTCCCCAGAAACGGCCACTCCAGCCGATGACAACAAGCTCAGCACACCAATAGGAAACCAGCAGGCAAAGTCAGACACCACCACCGTCAGCAGACGACGTGCAACGGTCATGTCCTGACCTTTCCTGCTCCTGTCCACCATCATCAGACTGGACTTGATGGAACAGTAGATCACCAGCTGACCAGCCGCGATCAGCAGGAACAGGACAAAGTTGACGACGATGATGACGCCGAAGGAATAATCCCGACCCAGGAAAGTGGTTCTGGTGATGGGCAGTGGCACACAGATCCCTGTGTTGCCGTAGAACTCCCAGTGGGACGTGGCGGGCAGCAAGGGGATCACTGCAATCGCTATACCTGCACACAAGAAGAAAATGCTGTCTCACTTCCAAAATAAAATGCAAATACTTTTTGTTTAAATTGGAAACTTTCTGTAAATGTATAAAAAAAAAACATCTGTCCAGATTGGATATGTGTGGTAAAAACTTTCAACAAAGAATTACAAGCATAAATGATTCCTCACATATGCAGAAAGATGCTACACATCTTAATCTGAAAAATGGCTGATTAATATATATTAAGATGAAAAACCTTTTCTCCAAATAGAAATAGTAAGCACACCTATAAGCCAAACAAAAAGGGAAGCAAAAGCAGCAGACTTTCTGTTGAACTTGAGAGTGCTGGAAGGAAACCTGAGGACAATCAAGCGATCCAGGGTGATGAGGCAGATGATGAAGGCTGACACCTCACTGGACAACAAGGACAGGAACCCTGCCCCCTGGCAATGAACGCTGGTCATCCAGGTTGTCTGGTACCACAGGTACTGACCACGGTACCAGGCGTCTGCTGTCCCCACCATCGTCAGGTACACTCCCATCAGTAGGTCAGACACACACAGGTGACTCACAAACACCTGACAACCTGAAGTGAAGACGTCACTTTGTGTCCACAGTCTGACAAGAAAACTCCCAATATTCCCAACAAGACAGGTAGTACCAGCCAACCAAACAGTACTTCTGTGCATGTTGGAACGTAGCAGATCTTCGCACGAAGATATCTCATTGTCTGGAGCAACACACACGATGTCCTTATGAACTTTAGGAAATCTGGCTTTGCAGCAGAATTTAAAATCACTGGCATAGAGAAACTGTAACTGTGTAAGGACTTTCAACATTTCTGCTGGGTACTCGTCTATATCATTTCCCCTTATATCAAGCTCTGTAAGATTTGGTACAAATTCAAAACCATTCTTCGAAATGTGTTTCAATTTACTGAAAGACATATTCAGCTTGCATAAGCTTGAGAAGTTTGCAAAACGAAAGCTATCAAAAGAGACCAATTTTGTTCTAGACATGTCAACACTGTGAAGGTTTTGTTGAACAACTGTTGACTGTTGACTCTCATAAAGGTTAACTAGAGGATTTCCTACCAAACTCACAGTTTTCAAGTTACGGAGAGAGAGAAACACACTGACATTAACACTGATCAACAAGTTTTCATTCACATTTAAGATTCTCAAATTCTTGAAATCAATCAATGGCAAACTGCCCAAGTTACAATCTGCCATGCTGAGTTCTATGATGTAGAAATTGAATCGTAGATCTTCAGGTGCCATGCCAGAACCTGTGGCATCCAGATATCGGAGCTGAGGGAACCGCCATGCAGGGAAAGGTTGATGACACACAAAGGCCTGACCCTGACAGCCACACGTCCCAGGACAGGTCATGTCACACAACAGTTCATCATCATGACGTGGACACTGTGACCAACCGTCACACAGGTGAGCGGCATGGAGACAGACAGGTGAGTGCCAACAGCGGTAGAAACCTGGACAGGTGCTGGTGTCACAGTCCAGTTCATCGTCATGGTGAAAACAGTCCATTAGCCCGTTACACCGTACGTACACAGGCACACAGTAGTTGTGGTCACCAGCACACCGCACGTGAGTACTAGGACACCGGTCCCCGTCATTCATTGGCTGCTGGCTGAAGAGGCCACTCCCATCGAAGTCAATGACAGCTGGTGGAGGGACAGCCAATTTCCTTGGGTACCTCCAGAATTGTTTGACATGATGACATGCTGTTTCATCGCTACCATCCTTACAGTGTCTGAATGTGTCACATGTCAAGTGTACATCAATGCATTGTCCGTTCTGACACTGGAAGCCGGTGCACTGGGAGTCGTGAACACAAAAGTCTTCATCAGACTGATCTTTGCAGTCCTCATGAAAATCACACACAAAGGTATAGGGTATGGTGCTGCTGACTTTTTCACACTGGAACGTTTGGACAGCAGGTGAGGGGAATGACGGAGGGGTGGACTGAGGAGTGTGGTCAGGTGAGGAGGAAAAGTGGCACCATGACCTTGGCTTTGTCACACCACATTTTGCGTCTGGGAAACAGGCCAACATCTCCAGTGTGAAATGGCCTGAACTACACGCCACAAAAGACTGACTACTTATCAGAAAATCGCTGGGAGATGATGTCAGTTTGGTTCCTGTGAGGCCATAGTGATGACCTTGAGTATAATTTAGCGGTGATGGAAAGAACATTTTGGATTCATCTCCGCCATTTTCACGTGCACTGTATTGGTTTTGCTGTGTCGTCAGATGCAGTCTGGATCCAGCAACATCCGTGTCATCTTTTCGCGGTTGGCTGACCGTTCTCTCACATATGTAATATGAAATGGGCATTTTATAGCAGGCCTGGATGAGTATTTGGTTACAGCGTTTGTTAACATAGGCCACGCACAGACTGGGCACAGGCCTTCCCTGTTCCAGGTCACTAGAGTATTCGCTCCACATGTTAGTGGAGTAAGGCACCGAGTCGTCCATCCAAAACAGTGTTCGTCTGTAATACTGAGGCATAGTCTGTCTGTAGCCCCTCATTCCAATGGAGATCTTGTCTACCTTAGTGATGTAGTCCAGTAACAAAGCCATGGCCTTCCTATCCTCCCCTGTCTTGGTCATGACCAGCGTGGAACGATGCCGACGACATTCCAGTTGGTGTTTCAAGGCGGACGTGGGTATGACTGTCTTGTAGACTATGTAGCACTTGTCATGCACCGCTACGGCACCGTCACAGACTGGACTGCTGAAGGGACAGAACCCCCCCTCGTCCTCCCTTCCCTCACATTCCTGCTTCATGTTACAGTGCAAGTGCTGTCTGAAAGTGACGTAATTTACCGTGGAACAGTTGAACATCCCACTGTCCACGAGGGATGGTGACTCACTGTACGGATGCATCGTGAATCTCATTTTGAATCCAGCGTTGTTGTAGTTGGAATTCGAACAAAATCGTAACGTTATTGAAAAGTTGTACATTTGTGGGAAAACGTATTGTGTTTTACATATTTGCAACAGCTGTGTGCGGACATTCTTTGATATCTCCTTTTTGAACACGGTCACTGAATCATCACATCGGTATTCATGGTAAATCTTTAATTGCTCGAAACTGATCATCAAGGAGTGATTTCTCGGCAGCTCTACAGACTGAGTGGCGTTCATGATGGGGGCATAACCCATGGTACCATCATAACCAGGTGGGAAAATACTTCCTGACAATGGTGTGGTGCTATTTGTTATCAACCTTTCCCAGAGACGTTCTTTAGTAGCTTTAAACGTGATTTGAAACTGAGGGAATTGTTCAAAACGATAGGCTGATAATATGAAATAAACCACGTTTGATAATGACAGCAACACAGAGGTTGTCAAATCATGGTCGTTTAGGTTCACGACTCTGTATCTATTGAAAGGCAGTCCGTAACTCACCTCCAGTCTTATGCCATAGAAACATATTTCTGTGGTGATTATCTCAACGGTAGCAATCATATAGAGGTTCTTTGGAACTCTAATCTGCCATTTGCAGATCAGTATACTCAAGTTAAAGTTCCCTCTGAGCACTCCTGTCACTTCACCCTCAAGTCCATAAAAGTCCATGAACTTTCCATCAATGTAGTCATTCGGGCAGTCTTGCGCGTTCACTACAAAGTATTTGGACGTTGTATTAGTTGGCGTGATCTGATTTCCCGTAGATTGGTTTGGTCTTCCAGAAGTTTGAGAGTCCTGTGTTACAGACGTGTCACTGTTGGGCAGTACGGGACCCCCGCTTATCCCTCTGCCAGCACCTTTGGGGCTGGGTCCTGTAATAAATAATAATGGTGATTTGTAGTTATCTGGCACCTTACCTATGGATCTAGGCGCTTTCAAAGACACGTTCTGTCCACACACAGTCAGTGTCAGAACTATTCATGATCACACGATGCACACAGGGATGGCTACAAAACATTTGACAGATTCTTCGTATGGAAGTATTGTCTGAGATGGTGAATCTCTAGGTGGGATTTCAATGACGGAACAGAAGGAGACTGCCTGATATTATTTGGAAAGAAATTCTAGAGCTTGGGGCCATACACAGAGAAGGAATGGAAGCCATGATAATTATGTTTGATGCGATGCTGCTGAAGAAGCTGTGAGTCAAAGGCAGAAAGGATGGAGTGGGATGGAGTGTGTACATGTACAGTAAGCACAACAGACTGATACTCAAGGCCAGTGGCAATATTGTAGCAGGTGCACACTATCTTGCACTTAATTCTTTCAGACTTAAGGAAGCAGTGTAGTTCCATCAACAAAGAGAGTTCTGTCTTTTGTGTCTAATGGATTTCTCAGGGTTGTTTTCAGCTGGAGTCGTTTTTCCGTTAATAACAGAACTCTTTAATTCTGGCTCCAACACAACTCTTAATTCTGTTTTCAATAGAACTCTTACGTCGGTTTCCAATATAACTCTTAATTCTGTTTCCAACACAACTCTTAATTCTGTTTCCAACATTACTCTTAATTCTGTTTTCAATAGAACTCTTACGTCGGTTTCCAATATAACTCTTAATTCTGTTTCCAACACAACTCTTAATTCTGTTTCCAACATTACTCTTAATTCTGTTTTCAATAGAACTCTTACGTCGGTTTCCAATATAACTCTTAATTCTGTTTCCAACACAACTCTTAATTCTGTTTCCAACACAACTCTTAATTCTGTTTTCAATAGAACTCTTACGTCGGTTTCCAATATAACTCTTAATTC
>JAPXFY010000029.1:48832102-48842102 GCA_030674185.1 Monoplex corrugatus
TCTTGTTCTTCTGGTTCCAAAAGACTTTTAGTTAATGTAAAAAACGTTTGGTTAACGTGTAGTAAAGCAACGTTGAGAGCTTTCAACTTCCCCTGTATAGATACCTGGGGGCTCTGTCAATATAGACAGTAACCCCACCGTCTGGAAATTTGTGCAAGAAATGTCCTCTTTTTGTCACTCTGTTTGTTTCTGCCTTGTTCCTTTGCTTTCTGTCATTTCTTCCTATCATTTTCTGCCTTGCTGGTCCATTCACCTGTATGTGTTCGATGAAGTCTTGCATACTTTTTCTTAGGGTTGATAATTGGGTACATGTGTTAAGTGCATTTTTGGCTCTAGGGAGGTGAGATATGTGGAAACAATTTTAGATAATTTATGCCTGTTTTTATATGTTTGTATTCAGATGTGTTTTTTAAATCCCCTGTGCGATAAACTGGACGGAGTGGTCAACGCCAGAGGCATCTCCTTAGATGATGTACGCGAATGCATTGATATGTGTACTTAATTTTCTTTTCTTTCTTTCTTTTTTTTTCCTGTTGAAGTTTTGTATGTTTTGAAGTGGTTATAGCCCTGGTATGGCTCTACGCAGTCGGCTGGGCTTTAAACAACAATAACAATAAACAACAATAACAGTTTCCAACTGTTACGTGTCGAGACTATAGTAAGGGATGGGGGGGATAGGGGGGGGGGGGAGCTGGCTGCTGTGCGAGCCGAGGGCGAGACAGGCTGTCCTGTAGACAGATGAAGGCCGAGACAAGGCAAGAGGCATCTTCCATTCTCTTAATCCGGTAGCTCGGGCTCTGCCTGTTTGGTGTGCGCTGTGTGGCTGTGTCCTGGGGTTTGTCATCTCCCCACCTTGCCATTCGGTTTGTAAACAAGGTAACTGACGACTGGGTCCGAACGGGCCCTACAGCGCATGGACAGAGCCCCACCCCATTTTGACTTTTTTTTTGTTTTGGTGTGATATAGTTGCCATGTGACGTCGGAGGCTGGAAAGTGACTGTCCGGAGAGTGGTGAGGCATTGGTAGTGTGGGTCCCATCCAGCACGCTTGGAGTGTTTCTTCTTCGCTTCTTCGTTAGGGAATACAGTATCGGTATCACTGGATATGTAGCAGGCAGACTCCACGACTGGCATAAACAGGACTTAGGTGTGTACAGGTGTGTACACAGGTTAATAAGTTCAAATACCTGGGGATGGTCATTTCATCAGACGGCAGATGCACATCGGAAATAGCTGGCAGAATCGGCCAAGCCAAAACAGCATTCAAGAAGATGACAAGCATTCTTACCAACAAATGCCTTCAATTAACATCAGAAAGAGAGTCCTTGAATGTTATATAGAACCAATACTGTTGTACGGATGTGAGGCGTGGACAGTCAGCAAGCAAAGCCAGAGCAGGGTCGAGGCACCGAGATGTGGTTTCTCAGAAGAATGTTGAGAGTTCCATGGACAGCAAAGAAAACAAACGAGACAGTCTTGATGGAGGCAGACACAAGTAGATCACTCATAAGGAAGATTAGGAAAAGACAGGCAATATTTATAGGCCATTTTATGAGGAAGGGGGATTTGGAGCACCTGGTCACAACGGGGAAGCTGGAGGGAAAGAGAGCACCGGGTAGACCCAGGGAGAGAATGCTGGAGGGACTTGCAGAGTGGCTGGGGATGAAGAGGGTGGGGGAGATGCTGGGGGCATCGAGAGATAGAATAGAGATGGTTGGAAGTCCATGGTCGCCAACGCCATGCGGCAGGGCACCTGATGGTGATGATGATGATGATGATGATGATGAGGTGTGTACAGTGCTTGGTGTGTTGACAAGTCAGGTCCATGTGCACAAGGCGTCTCTCTCTCTCTTTCTGTTGTTCTCTGTTGTCTATTGAGTACAGGGACAAGGGGTTTGACTTCAGCACTGATATTGGTGTGTGTGTGTGTGTGTGTGTGTGTGTGTGTGTGTGTGTGTGTGTGTGTGTGTGTGTGTGTGTGTGTGTGTGTGTGTGTGTGTGTGTGTGTGTGTGTAAGAAAGACCTAACAATGATCTGTACAGTTTCGTCTCTTGTGTATCTGTAGCATGAGGCAGTCCTGCTAAAAAAACTCCAGCTTTTATAGAAAACTTCAGCCGATATTCTCATCATCAAATGATATCTAGCGTGAGAAACGCATCACTTTCAATTGAAAAACGACATCGGTACGCTCCGACAACACATAAGGGAGTTAATTGGTAACATGAGGAAACTTTCATAGCATTATCTGCTCGCCGTCTGTCGCCGCTTCGTACAAACACCATTATTGCCATTAGTCATAGTAAAGCTGTTTGTGTGATAAATTGCCTCAGTTGTTGAATGTCTTTTGATGACGTTGTTTTTCATGCTTTTTTATTTTATGTTGTTTTTTTTTAATTTATTTATTTCTACTTCCGTTGATAATGTGTATTTGGTTAAGTGGTTTTGATTTAATTTGTATCTGTACGTTTCCCATTACTTTCTGTCTGTTTGTCTGTTTGTCTGTCTGTTTGTTTGTTGTCTATCTGTCTGTTTGTTTGTTGTCTATCTGTTTGTCTGTCTGTCTGTTTCTCTTTCTCTCTTTTCTCTCTCTCTCTTTCTCTCCATCTCCCTCGTGTCGCTCTTTCTCTCTCTCCCTCCCTCTCTCTCCATCTCTCTGTCTGTCTGTCTGCCTCTCTCTCTCTCTCTCTCTGTTGCTCTCTCTCTCTCTCTCTCTCTCTCTCTCTCTGTCGCTGTCTCTCCGTCACTCTCTCTGTGTCTCTCTCTCCACCTCATTCTCTTTCTCTCTCTCTGTTTCTGTCTCTCTGTCTCTCTCTCTGCCTGTCTCTGTCTCTCTGTCTCCCTGCCTCTGTCTGTCTGTCTGTCTGTATGTCTGTCTGTTGTCTCTCTCTCTCTCTCTCTCTCTCTCTCTCTCTTATGGAGCTGCGTGTCTAACTGATTTTGATCGCTGTTTCGTTCGTGTGTGAATGTCTGCGGATGTGTGTGTGTGTGTGTGTGTGTGTGTGTGTGTGTGTGTGTGTGTGTGTGCGCGCGCGCGCGCGTCCGTGCGTGCGTGCGTGTGTGTGTGTGTTTGTGTGTTTCTGCATGTGTGTGCCTGTTTGTGTGTATGCGTGTACTTGTATGTGTGTGTGTCTGTTTGTCTGTGTGTGTGTCTGTGTGTATGTACGTACCTGTGTGTGTGTGTGCATCTGTTCGTTTGTACGTGTGTGTATTTGGTGGGCGCGAGCGTGCGCCCGCTTGTATGTGCGCGCTTGTTTTCGTGCAAGCGCGCTAGTGCGCGTATGCGTTAAGCGCACGCGCCCTCTTTGACTGTAAATAAGATGCATACTATAACTTGAGAATGGCATTTAAAACAATTGGGATTAAAAGCGTTTCACGAGAAGTCATGACATATACCATTAACAGAACGCTGCTCTGACGCTCACGACGAAACGAATTTAGTTTCCAGTTCACCCAGCCCAGAAAACACATAACGCTTGTCATCCTTAATGTTTCATTCTATGACTGTAACACGGCGTTGCACAGCCCACTGTTTAGTTGAACTCACTCACTGAGCCACCGCGAAAGACAAAACAGCTGCTCAGTGCCAAGGGAACCATACAAAGCGACGGTTTGCCCTGTCAGTGCCAGCATTAAGCTGCAAGCCACTGGCCGCGGTAAATTGTAGTGTCTGTGGTTCTACATCATTTATGTCTGACTCATCACAGCTATAAGATTTTCGATAAAACCGACAGAAAGTACTCTGTCTGAAGTTTACAACGAGTACAAACACACCGGAGAAAGGAGAAAGTAATCTGCACTTAAGAGGTGTTTACATTCATGCCATGCTACAGACTTTTCAACAAGTTCATGCTCTGACAACGAATAAAGCTTCAACTTTCATACATGCTGTGTGATGCGTGGAGCAATTCTGACCATTCATACTTAGCATTCTTTAAAGTTCAGTCTGGCCACTACTGGTATCACTCACCACAGTCCGGGTCCGCGCAACATGTGCGCCACAGGCGGCGGGTAATTAGAGTCACTCTTCACTTGTCAGGAAATGCTTCCCTTAGGCAGCGGTGTTTGTACTCCAGTGTACGTACACACATGCGCGCGAGCGCGCACACACATCTTTCTTTATACACTGCACTGTCAGTTATGTTGCTGGCTGTGTGTTTTATAGGTGTATGAAAATAATCAACAACGCAATGAAATTGGTGTGTTATAACAAGTATACGTCTACTTACATTTAGTTATCTATATTTTTTTTTTGTGTCCAGATTAAATTGCTCTTTTCTATGGCAGACTTGATATTGTTTAGTGTTATCTCAGATGGAGAGGATGCTTGTTTCACAGCACGCAATCTTTTGTAGCAGTTTGAACAAAACGTAGCTGAGTGAAGAATGCCGTCTGTTTCACTGGAAACAATTATCCCGAAAAATGTCATGAAATCTGGGGCGTAGTTTTTGCAAAATTTTGCAGGTTTTGTCTCGCAATCATTCTTTGATCTCTCACCACAGATTCTGCATAGTGCGTTCAGTCTGTCAAAGTGAGTTCTTTCAGAATGTTTCTCAGCATCCATAATGTGTAACGTTTTTTTTTTCACAGGCACAAAGTGGTGTATAGCCTACATCACACAGTAAAACACAACCAGCCTAAGCCTTGTATGTTTTTTTCTCTACACAATAAGAAGCAAACACAACTAAACTAAACACACACACAAATGGGGCCAGAAAACAAAACGATGATGGAAATAAGTTAAAGAACAATCACAGAAAGCAGATGAAAAATCCAAAAGCAAGAACAAAGACCACTTCATTTACTCTCACAGACTACGTGTGAGCGGGGTCAAGTGTGACCTGTAGGCCTACTCACATTCTTTCGCTTATCTATTTCAATGCCCAGAGTGCCAGATAGCTGCTGCCAGCGGCACACACTCAGTCAGTGCCAGTAAATTATGTGGTCGTTTTTATTTTATTTTATTTTATTTTTACAACACAGTAGGAACTGGGACCTCGACTTGTGTACTACGGATGTAATCAGCAAAGATAGCTGGATTAAAGAAGCGCCATTTGAGATCTGATAAAATCCACATGAAAATGAAATCAGGCGGGAAACACAGTCACTGACAACACATTTTACATAGGGGAAAGAGAAGGAAAGGGCTGCAGCTGTGTCAGTCCCTGAGAGGGGGGCGGGACGGACGGCGTTTCTGGCAGAAACTAAACAGGCAAAATCTGCCCATTTTCGCTTGCCGTGGTAAGTCTGGATCGTTTAGTAAACAGATAAACGTCTTGCCACAAGTCTGGGGTGTACATATAGGAATGGAGTTTGATCATGAACGACATCAAATCAACATCATCATAGTTCCTTGCCGGATGGCGTTGGCGATCATGGCCCTCCATACGAATCCATCTTTTGTCGTTGCAAGTACGTCTCCCACCCTCTCTGTCCTCAGTCACTCCGCAAGTCCGTCCAATATTTTCACCCTGGTTTTGTCTTTCCCTCCAGCTTTCCTGTTGTGACCGGGTGCTCTAATGTCTCTTGCCTCATGAAATGTCCTATACATGTTGCAGGTCTTTTTTCTAATCTTCTTCATTAATGTTCTTTGTGTGTCTGCCTCCTTCAAGACTGTGTCTATTGTTTGTTTTTGTTGTTGTTGTCTTTTTTTATTTTGTTTTTGTTTTTTTGTTTTTCTTTTGCTGTCCATGGAACGCTTAACATGCTTCCTAGACACCACATTTCAGCTGCCTCAATCTTGTTGTGACTTTGCGTGGTGACTGTCCACACTTCACGTACTCGACATACTCGGACAAATCCATATGCGCTTCATCAAATCTGTCATCAGATATCTGCCAGACTCCCAGAGCCTGCAGCAAGACAGTACCACTTGACAAGGTTTTAAAATGGGGAGAAGAGAAGAAGGGACCTATGAAACAGTAAGCTGACACCAGCAGAATGATGGAAACATTAAGATGGGCAGCCAACAGGCCAGTGGACCTATGAAACAGTAAGCTGACACCACCAGAATGATGTAAACATTAAAATGGGCAACCAACAGGCCAGTGGACCTATGAAACAGTAAGCTGACACCACCAGAATGATGTAAACATTAAGATGGGCAACCAACAGGCCAGTGGACCTATGAAACAGTAAGCTGACACCACCAGAATGATGTAAACATTAAAATGGGCAACCAACAGGCCAGTGGACCTATGAAACAGTAAGCTGACACCACCAGAATGATGTAAACATTAAGATGGGCAACCAACAGGCCAGTGGACCTATGAAACAGTAAGCTGACACCACCAGAATGATGGAAACCTTAAGATGGGCAACCAACAGGCCAGTGGACCTATGAAACAGTAAGCTGACACCACCAGAATGATGGAAACATTAAGATGGGCAACCAACAGGCCAGTGGACCTATGAAACAGTAAGCTGACACCACCAGAATGATGGAAACATTAAGATGGGCAACCAACAGGCCAGTGGACCTATGAAACAGTAAGCTGACACCACCAGAATGATGAAAACATTAAGACGGGCAGCCAACAGGCCAGTGGACCTATGGAACAGTAAGCTGACACCACCAGAATGATGGACACATTAAGATGGGCAGTCAACAGGCCAGTGTTTAATGCTGAGGGTTGGGATTGAACTCCAGACATCAGATTTTAAGTCAAGGGCACTGTTAAAAGACGACAGCCAGCCCTAAACAGCACATTTACAGGGTTCTGTCAGACAATTCTTCAGTGTTATATGGGACCGATAAGTACATTAATGAAGAAAATTAAGAAAAGGCAAGTAACATGTACAGGACATTTTATGAGGCAAGAGAAAGTAGAGCACCCACTCACAACAGGAAAACTGGAGGGAAAAAGAGCACCAGCCCCAAGAAGAAAATACTGGACGGACTTGCGGAGTGGATGAAGACAGAGAGGGTGGGAGATGTACTTGCAGCGACAAAGGATAGATACATACCGAGGGTCATGATCGTCAACGCCATGTGGCAGGGCACGTGATGATGACAGAGTTCTATGACAGCCAGGACTTCCGTTGTTGTAGTCGTCATGCTTGTTTGTTCACGAGTAAGCGTTTGTGCTTCTAACTTCAGATCATGTGATATGGTGTCTTATACGAGTATAATGAGTAACAGGCAGTGTGTAATAGGTGGTGAGTCCACGTGAGTTTTCAGAACAGCATTATACATGTGCAAGAATTCTTCTTTTTCTTCTTCTTCTTCTTCTTCTTTTCTTCTTCTTCTTCTTCTTCTTCTTCTTCTTCTTCTTCTTCTTCTTCTTCTTCTTCTTCTTCTTCTTCTTCTCTCTTCTTCTTCTTCCTTTCTTCTTCTTCTTCTTCTTGATCTTCTTGTTCTTCTTTTTCTTCTTTTTCTTGTTCTTGTTCTTGTTCTTGTTCTTCTTCTTCTTCTTTTTTCTTGTTCTTTTCTTCTTGTTCTTCTTGTTCTTGTTCTTCTTGTTCTTTTCTTCTTGTTCTTGTTCTTCTTGTTCTTTTTCTTTTCTTGTTCTTGTCTTCTTCGTTCTTCTTCTTCTCTATCTTCTTCTTCTTCTTCTTCTTCTTCTTCTTCTTTCTTCTTCTTCTTCTTCTTCTTCTTCCTTCTTCTTCTTCTTCTTCTTCTTCTTCTTCTTCTTCTCTTTCTTTTCTTTCTTCTTCTTCTTCTCTTCTTGCTTCTTCTTCTTCTTCTTTCTTCTTCTTCTTCTTCCCTTCTTCTTCTTCTTCTTCTTCTTCTTCTTTCTTCGCATTTCTTCGCTTCTTCTTCTTCTTCTCGCATTCTTCTTCTTCGCATTCTTCTTCTTCGCATTCTTCTTCTTCGCATTCTTCTTCTTCGCATTCTTCTTCTTCTTCTTCTTTTCTTCTTCTTCTTCTTTTTCTTCTTCGCATTCTTCTTCGCATTCTTCTTCTTCTTCTCTTCTTCTTCTTCTTCTTCTTCTTCTCTTCTTCTTCTTCTTCTTCTTCTTCTTCTTCTTCTTCTTCTTTTCTTCTTCGCATTCTTCTTCTTCGCTTTCTTCTTCTTCATTCTTCGCATTCTTCTTCGCATCTTCTTCCATTCTTCGCATTCTTCGCATTCTTCTTCGCATTCTTCTTCTTCTTCTTCTTCTTCGCATTCTTCTTCGCATTTCTTCGCTTCTTCCTTCTTCTTTTCGCATTCTTCTTCGCATTCTTCTTCTTCTTGCATTCTTCTTCTTCGCATTCTTCTTCTTCGCATTCTTCTTCTTCGCATTCTTCTTCTTCGCATTCTTCTTCTTCGCATTCTTCTTCTTCGCATTCTTCTTCTTCGCATTCTTCTCTTCGCATTCTTCGCATTCTTCTTCGCATTCTTCTTCTTCTTCTTCTTCTTCTTCTTCTTCTTCTTCTTCTTCTTCTTCTTCTTCTTCTTCGCATTCTTCTTCTTCTTCTTCTTCTTCTTCTTCTTCTCTTCTTCTTCTCTTCTTCTTCTTCTTTTCTTCTTCCTTCTTCTTCTTCTTCTTCTTCTTTCTTCTTCCTTCTTCGCATTCTTCTTCTCCATTTCTTCTTTTCTTCTTTCTTCATTCTTCTTCTGCTTCTTCTTCTTCGCATTTCTTCTTCTTCTTCGCATTCTTTCGCATTCTTCTTCTTCTCTTCTTCTTCTCTTCTTCTTCTTCTTCTTCGCATTCTTCTTCTCGCATTTCTCTTTCTTGCTTCTTTTTCTTCTTCTTCTTCGCTTCTTCTTCTTCTCATTCTTCTTCTTCCTTCTTCTCTTCTTCGCTTCTTCTTCTTCGCATTCTTCTTCTTCGCATTCTTCTTCTTCGCATTCTTCTTCTTCCATTCTTCTTCTTCGCATTCTTCTTTCGCATTCTTCTTCTTCCATTCTTCTTCGCATTTCTTCTTCTTCCTTCTTCTTCCATTTCCTTCTTCTTCTTCTTCGCTTCTTCTTCTTCTTCTTCTTCTTCTTCTTCTTCTTCTTCTTCGCTCTTCTTCTTCTTCTTCTTCTTCTTTTTCTTCTTCTTCTTCTTCTTCTTCTTCCTTCTTCTTCTTCTTCTTCGCATTCTTCTTCTTCTTCTTCTTCTTCTTTCTTCTTCTTCTTTCTTTCTTCTTCGCATTTCTTCGCATTCTTCTTCTTCGCTTTCTTTCTTCGCATTTCTTCTTCCTTCTTCTTCTTCATTCTTCTTTCTTCTTCTTCTTTCTTCTTCTTCTTTGCTTCCTTTCTCTTCTTCTTCTTTCTTCTTCTCTTCTTCTTCTTCTCTTCTTTCTTCTTTTCTTCTTCTTCTTCTCTTCCATCTTCTCTTCTTCCTTCTTCTTCTTCGTTCTTCTTCCTTCTTCTTCGCTTCTTCTTCTTTTCCTTCTTCTTCTTCTTCTTCTCTTCTTCTTCGCATTCTTCCTTCTTCCTTCTTCTTCGCATTCTTCATTCTTCTTCGTTCTTCTTCGCTTCTTCTTCTTTCTTCTTCCTTCTTCTTCGCATTCTTCTTCTTCTTCTTTCTTCTCCTTCTTCCTTCTTCTTCTTCCTTCTTCTTCTCTTCTTTCTTTCTTCTTCTTCTTCTTCGCTTTTCTTCTTCCTTCTTCTTCGCTTCTTCTTCTTCGTTTCTTCATTCTTCTTCTTCTTCTTCTTCTTCTTCGCATTCTTCTTCTTCCTCTTCTTCGCATTCTTCTTCTTCTTCTTCCTTCTTCTTCTTCTTCTTCTTCTTCTTCTTCTCTTCTTCTTCGCATTCTTCTTCTTCTTCCTTCTTCCTCTTCATTCTTCTTTCTTCGTTCTTCTTCCTTCTTCCCTCTTCTTCTTCTTTCTTTCTTCTTCTTCCTTCTTCTTCTTCCTTCTTCTTCTTCCATTCTTCTTTCTTCCATTCTTCTTCTTCTTCTTCCTTCTCTTCTTCTTTCTTCTTCTTCTTCTTCTTCTTCTTCTTTCTTCGCTTCTCTCTTCGTCTTCTTCTTCTTCTTCTTCTCTTCTTTCTCTCTTCTTCTCTTCTTCTTCTTCTTCTTCTTCTTCGCATTCTTCTTCTTCTTCTTCTCTTCTTCTTCTTCGCATTCTTCTTCGCATTCTTCTTCTTCTT
>JAPXFY010000029.1:48847102-48854602 GCA_030674185.1 Monoplex corrugatus
GTGTCGACTGTGTGGTGAAAGAGTGAAAAGACAAGTGAAAGACAAACAGTGTAAGGTGAAACTGTGTGCCAATTACGCTGGGGATTTATCTCTACTTCATGACATAGACGTCAGCCAGGACTTGGACAGCAAGCATCCGAAAGGTATGTGCAGTAATTGCCATCATACATTGACTCACTGCAAAAAAGTATTCCGAAGCTTGAAAAAATGCTGTTTTACAAAATGCAGCCGAAAAGATCAGAAAAAATGTTAGAGAACATCACTGAAAATGATGCCACCAAAGAGCTGATATCAGAGAGCAGGGACGTTTGTGAGAAATATAGACAGCTGGATACACTTTTCTCACAAGTACTTGACAAAATTTCACACCAACGGCCAATGACCCAGACAGACATAGATGAGCTAGAAATCAGCTCGTATCACTGCCTACATGTCTTTCTTTCGTACACACTTTAGACAGAAGAGTCATTCCAATACAACACCTGTTGGAATGCCACTGCATCCCCTTTATTCAGACACACAGATTTAGACTGGCTCAGCACGGAGAACAGGGGGGTGAAGAAATGCATGCAACAGTTAACAAATTGAAACGTAGAATTTGGGGAATGAAGAGTGAAACACACAAACTTCGTTTTCTGCTCTCTGAACTCGTGCTGGTGGTGTCATCTGCATATCATGGTGGCTGCCCTCTGCTTGCAGAAAGTCAGTAAAGATTTCATGAAGTACTGATGTTCCCTCCATCCCCACTCCTATTTTACCCCTCTCCTCCCCCGCTTCTTTGTCTTTTCTTTTTTTTATTTTGCCGTCGTTTGTATTTGCTTACTTGGTGTACATCTCTCTCTCTCTCTCTCTCTCTCTCTCTCTCTCTCTCTCTCTCTCTCTCTCTCTCTCTTCTCTCTCTCTCTCTCTCTCTCTCTCTCTCTCTGTGTGTGTGTGTGTGTGTGTGTTGTTACTATTGTTGTTGATGTTGATAAATCTTAAGTCATTTGAAACATCAGAGCGCATTTATTGAAACTTCGGGTAGGTATATGGTGGATAAAAAAAATGAGTGCTAGTGAAAAGAAAAGTGTTTGTTGTGTGGAATATGTGAAAACTCAGTGCTGTTCTGTGCCCTGTACACCTACATTACGGCACCGCCTCTTGCTATTTACAGGAAAGTGTCCTTGTGATGTTTCTTTCAGCATGGCATCATGCATTTATGCACCTTTCATCACATGTACAGATTAACGGCAAGAAAAAGAAACTGCTTATTACACCACGAGTTAAAAATGCATGTGTTTTGCATCGTGACATCAGTTTCTTCACTTATTGTTTTTTTCATTAACTTTCAATGTGTTGCACGCGTGGCTGTGCCGTTAAAGTACTACTAGTGTTTGGTATCAATGGAAACCTCAGCTTCTTGACTTTAACGCTACTGTGGTTTCAAAAGATTGTAGAGAAGCATTTTAACGTTATAACAGAATCTATTAAAAAATAAATGTACTCCGCGTATTCCACAAGCCTCCGGCTCACCATAAAGTAAGTAAAAAAGAAAGGGTAGGGACTGATCGCTGCCGCAGAGCGAGCTGGAAGAGCACATCTAAGTTTTGCACGGGAAGCTCTTCCAGCCGTGCGCCGTGGTGTCGGTGGGCAGGCGGTGTGTTTATCTGTTCACAGCTGCCTTTCCCCTTGCTGCCTAGCGCCTGACCTCCAGGTCACGTTTACTGGGTCAAACAACTTAATATCTTGCAGGGCGTAGGCGTGGGTTAGCAAGGCCACTGGATCTTGTTAGATGGCCATACCTGGAGGACTGATTTATCAAGGCCACTGGATCTTGTTAGATGGCCATACCTGGAGGACTGAGTTAGCAAGGCCACTGGATCTTGTTACATGGCCATACCTGGAGGACTGAGTTAGCAAGGCCACTGGATCTTGTTACATGCCCATACCTGGAGGACTGATTTATCCAGGCCACTGGATCTTGCTACAAGGCCATACCTGGAGGACTGATTTATCCAGGCCACTGGATCTTGTTACATGGCCATGCCAACGTGGTTTTCTTGTCTTAACTGATGTCAGCAGATCTTGGTACTGGTGTGTGTGTCACACTGTGTTTAGACTCTATTAATGTATTGCCATGGTAACCCCCCCCCCTTCTTCCCCAGACTACTGAATGTGTGGCTGTGTGGAACGATTGTTATTATCATCTTCATATGGTCCAGTGTACTGTTTGTTGGTCTGGCATCAACTGCTTGGTGTTACATGAACTTTGCTGCTAGAGTTCTATCCTCATAACATGGAAGATAAGAGGTTCAATTCTTGGCCGGATCACTTTGTGTGTGTGTGTGTGTGTGTGTGTGTGTGTGTGTGTGTGTGTGTGGTGTGTGTGTGTGTGTGTGTGTTTGTGTGGTGTGTTTGTGTGTTTGTGTTTGTGTGTGTGTGTTTGTGTGTGTTTGTGTGTGTGTTTGTGTGTGTGTGTTTGTGTGTGTGTTGTGTGTTTGTGTGTGTGTTTGTGTGTGTGTGTTTGTGTGTGTATGTGTTTGTGTGACTGTGTGTGTTTGTGTGTTGTTGCTTGTGTGTGTGTGTGTGTGTGGTGTGTGTGTGTGTGTGTTGTGTGTGTGTGTGTGTGTGTGTTTCATGACAGCTGGTTGGTTCTGTTGATAAAAACATGGACTCAATACTTGATATCTCGAGTTCAATCACAGCTCGCAACATTAAAGGTTGGCCTGTTGGCTGGCCATCTTAATGTTTCCATCATTCTGGTGGTGTCAGCTTACTGTTTCATAGGTCCATTGGCCTGTTGACTGGCCATCTTAATGTTTCCATCATTCTGGTGGTGTCAGCTTACTGTTTCATAGGTCCACTGGCCTGTTGGCTGGCCATCTTAATGTTTACATCATTCTGGTGGTGTCAGCTTACTGTTTGATAGGTCCACTGGCCTGTTGGCTGGCCATCTTAATGTTTACATCATTCTGGTGGTGTCAGCTTACTGTTTCATAGGTCCACTGGCCTGTTGGCTGCCCATCTTAATGTTTCCATCATTCTGGTGATGTCAGCTTACTGTTTGATAGGTCCACTGGCCTGTTGGCTGGCCATCTTAATGTTTCCATCATTCTGGTGGTGTCAGCTTACTGTTTCATAGGTCCATTGGCCTGCTGGCTGCCCATCTTAATGTTTACATCATTCTGGTGGTGTCAGCTTACTGTTTCATAGGTCCACTGGCCTGTTGGCTGGCCATCTTAATGTTTCCATCATTCTGGTGGTGTCAGCTTACTGTTTCATAGGTCCATTGGCCTGTTGGCTGGCCATCTTAATGTTTCCATCATTCTGGTGATGTCAGCTTACTGTTTCATAGGTCCATTGGCCTGTTGGCTGGCCATCTTAATGTTTACATCATTCTGGTGGTGTCAGCTTACTGTTTCATAGGTCCATTGGCCTGTTGGCTGCCCATCTTAATGTTTACATCATTCTGGTGATGTCAGCTTACTGTTTCATAGGTCCACTGGCCTGTATGCTGCCCATCTTAATGTTTACATCATTCTGGTGATGTCAGCTTACTGTTTCATAGATCCATTGGCCTGTTGGCTGGCCATCTTAATGTTTACATCATTCTGGTGTGTCAGCTTACTGTTTCATAGGTCCATTGGCCTGTTGGCTGGCCATCTTAATGTTTACATCATTCTAGTGGTGTCAGCTTACTGTTTCATAGGTCCATTGGCCTGTTGGCTGGCCATCTTAATGTTTCCATCATTCTGGTGATGTCAGCTTACTGTTTCATAGGTCCATTGGCCTGTTGGCTGGCCATCTTAATGTTTCCATCATTCTGGTGATGTCAGCTTACTAATTCATAGGTCCATTGGCCTGTTGGCTGGCCATCTTAATGTTTACATCATTCTGGTGGTGTCAGCTTACTGTTTCATAGGTCCATTGGCCTGTTGGCTGGCCATCTTAATGTTTCCATCATTCTGGTGATGTCAGCTTACTGTTTCATAGGTCCATTGGCCTGTTGGCTGGCCATCTTAATGTTTCCATCATTCTGGTGATGTCAGCTTACTGTTTCATAGGTCCATTGGCCTGTTTGCTGGCCATCTTAATGTTTCATCATTCTGGTGATGTCAGCTTACTGTTTCATAGGTCCATTGGCCTGTTGGCTGGCCATCTTAATGTTTCCATCATTCTGGTGATGTCAGCTTACTGTTTCATAGGTCCATTGGCCTGTTGGCTGGCCATCTTAATGTTTCCATCATTCTGGTGGTGTCAGCTTACTGTTTCATAGGTCCATTGGCCTGTTGGTGGCCATCTTAATGTTTACATCATTCTGGTGGTGTCAGCTTACTGTTTCATAGGTCCATTGGCCTGTTGGCTGGCCATCTTAATGTTTCCATCATTCTGGTGATGTCAGCTTACTGTTTCATAGGTCCATTGGCCTGGTGGCTGGCCATCTTAATGTTTACATCATTCTAGTGATGTCAGCTTACTGTTTCATAGGTCCACTGGCCTGTTGGCTGCCCATCTTAATGTTTACATCATTCTGGTGATGTCAGCTTACTGTTTCATAGGTCCACTGGCCTGTATGCTGCCCATCTTAATGTTTACATCATTCTGGTGATGTCAGCTTACTGTTTCATAGATCCATTGGCCTGTTGGCTGGCCATCTTAATGTTTCCATCATTCTGGTGATGTCAGCTTACTGTTTCATAGGTCCATTGGCCTGTTGGCTGGCCATCTTAATGTTTACATCATTCTAGTGGTGTCAGCTTACTGTTTCATAGGTCCATTGGCCTGTTGGCTGGCCATCTTAATGTTTCCATCATTCTGGTGATGTCAGCTTACTGTTTCATAGGTCCATTGGCCTGTTGGCTGGCCATCTTAATGTTTCCATCATTCTGGTGATGTCAGCTTACTGTTTCATAGGTCCATTGGCCTGTTGGCTGGCCATCTTAATGTTTCCATCATTCTGGTGGTGTCAGCTTACTGTTTCATAGATCCACTGGCCTGTTGGCTGGCCATCTTAATGGTTACATCATTCTGGTGGTGTCAGCTTACTGTTTCATAGGACCATTGGCCTGTTGGCTGGCCATCTTAATGTTTACATCATTCTGGTGGTGTCAGCTTACAGTTTCATAGGTCCATTGGCCTGTTGGCTGGCCATTTTAATGTTTACATCATTCTGGTGGTGTCAGCTTACTGTTTCATAGGTCCATTGGCCTGTTGGCTGGCCATCTTAATGTTTCCATCATTCTGGTGGTGTCAGCTTACTGTTTCATAGGTCCATTGGCCTGTTGGCTGGCCATCTTAATGTTTCCATCATTCTGGTGGTGTCAGCTTACTGTTTCATAGGTCCACTGGCCTGTTTGCTGCCCATCTTAATGTTTCAATCATTCTGGTGGTGTCAGCTTACTGTTTGATAGGTCCACTGGCCTGTTGGCTGGCCATCTTAATGTTTACATCATTCTGGTGGTGTCAGCTTACTGTTTGATAGGTCCACTGGCCTGTTGGCTGGCCATCTTAATGTTTACATCATTCTGGTGGTGTCAGCTTACTGTTTCATAGGTCCACTGGCCTGTTGGCTGCCCATCTTAATGTTTACATCATTCTGGTGATGTCAGCTTACTGTTTCATAGGTCCACTGGCCTGTTTGCTGCCCATCTTAATGTTTACATCATTCTGGTGATGTCAGCTTACTGTTTCATAGGTCCATTGGCCTGTTGGCTGGCCATCTTAATGTTTACATCATTCTGGTGATGTCACCTTACTGTTTCATAGGTCCATTGGCCTGTTGGCTGGCCATCTTAATGTTTACATCATTCTGGTGATGTCAGCTTACTGTTTCATAGGTCCATTGGCCTGTTGGCTGGCCATCTTAATGTTTACATCATTCTGGTGGTGTCAGCTTACTGTTTCATAGGTCCATTGGCCTGTTGGCTGGCCATCTTAATGTTTACATCATTCTGGTGGTGTCAGCTTACTGTTTCATAGGTCCACTGGCCTGTTGGCTGGCCATCTTAATGTTTACATCATTCTGGTGGTGTCAACTTACTGTTTCATAGGTCCACTGGCCTGTTGGCTGGCCATCTTAATGTTTCCATCATTCTGGTGGAGTCAGCTTACTGTTTCATAGGTCCATTGGCCTGTTGGCTGGCCATCTTAATGTTTCCATCATTCTGGTGGTGTCAGCTTACTGTTTCATAGGTCCATTGGCCTGTTGGCTGGCCATCTTAATGTTTCCATCATTCTGGTGGTGTCAGCTTACTGTTTCATAGGTCCATTGGCCTGTTGGCTGGCCATCTTAATGTTTCCATCATTCTGGTGGTGTCAGCTTACTGTTTCATAGGTCCATTGGCCTGTTGGCTGGCCATCTTAATGTTTACATCATTCTGGTGATGTCAGCTTACTGTTTCATAGGTCCATTGGCCTGTTGGCTGCCCATCTTAATGTTTACATCATTCTGGAGGTGTCAGCTTACTGTTTCATAGGTCCACTGGCCTGTTGGCTGCCCATCTTAATGTTTACATCATTCTGGTGGTGTCAGCTTAATGTTTCATAGGTCCACTGGCCTGTTGGCTGCCCATCTTAATGTTTACATCATTCTGATGGTGTCAGCTTACTGTTTCATAGGTCCATTGGCCTGTTGGCTGACCATCTTAATGTTTACATCATTCTGGTGATGTCAGCTTACTGTTTGATAGGTCCACTGGCCTGTTGGCTGCCCATCTTAATGTTTACATCATTCTGATGGTGTCAGCTTAATGTTTCATAAGTCCACTGGCCTGTTTGCTGCCCATCTTAATGTTTACCTCATTCTGGTGGTGTCAGCTTACTGTTTGATAGGTCCACTGGCCTGTTGGCTGGCCATCTTAATGTTTACATCATTCTGGTGGTGTCAGCTTACTGTTTGATATGTCCACTGGCCTCTTGGCTGCCCATCTTAATGTTTACATCATTCTGGTGGTGTCAGCTTACTGTTTGATAGGTCCACTGGCCTGTTGGCTGCCCATCTTAATGTTTACATCATTCTGGTGGTGTCGGCTTAATGTTTCATAAGTAACTGGCCTGTTGGCTGCCCATATTAATGTCTCCATCATTGTGGTGGTGTCAGCTTACTGTTTCACAGGTCCACTGGCCTGTTGGCTGCCCATCTTAATGTTTACATCATTTTGGTGGTGTCGGCTTAATGTTTCATAAGTCCACTGGCCTCTTGGCTGCCCATCTTAATGTTTACATCATTCTGGTGGTGTCAGCTTAATGCTTCAGAGGTCCCTCTTCCCCCTTTCCCCATTTCAAGACTTTGCCAGCGCATAGGGTTTTGCGCAGGCTTGGGAAGTCCATCAAATAATTGCTGGCAGATTTGGGTGGAGCGCATATGGAGTTTTCCGAGTGCAGTGAATCCCTCTTGAACAAACTACACACTATCATTTTGGTGTCAACATCATGTGCCCTGCCGCATGGTGTTGGCGATCATGGCCCACCATACGAATCTATCTCTTGTCGATGCAAGTACATTTCCCACCCTCTCTGATT
>JAPXFY010000029.1:48859602-48864602 GCA_030674185.1 Monoplex corrugatus
TGTAGGGGGCAAGCGTATCTCCTTGAAGGACTCCAGCAGTGATGTCGAAGACTTCTGTGTCTCCGTCAGGGGAGCGAACCATAAAGCGGGTATTCTGATACAGCATCATGATGGCGTCTATTGTTTCCTTGGGCAGTCCACATGCAGTTAGAATCTCCTTCATCTTTCCTCGGTGGATCGAATCAAAAGTTTTGGAAAAGTCAATAAATAGGAGAACAGCTGGAAGGTTTTTGGTTTTTTTGCCTTCCAATATACGTCTGATGGTGAGTATTTGTCCTGATGTCGATCTGTTTTGGCGAAACCCGTTTTGGTTTTTCCTCAGATCTATCTCCGGCCTTATCCTATTTAGGAGCATAAGGTTGTAGATCTTTGCAGAAATTGCAGTTAATGTGATTCCGCTGTAGTTCTTTGTGTTTCCGAGGTCACCTTTCTTGGGGAAAGGAAGCAGGCATCCTTTAGTCCATTTGTTTATTGGGTCTTGGTTATAAACGTTGTTGCAGCATTCCAGCAGTGTCTGGTGAAATTCCTGTATTTTCCATACTTCCGCTGGTATCTCATCGAGTCCGCATGCGTTTCCACACTGAATGCTTTTCACTGCTATCAGTAGTTCGTCCAACGTAAACGGCCCTTTCTTGATATTCAGCTCCTCCGTGAAGACTGGAGATATTTCTTCCTCAGAGATGTCTGGAGGTTTCCCGAGTAGGTCCTGGAAGTGTTGTCGCCACAGTTTTACTCGTTCTTCTTGGCTAGATGCTTTTAGCTTAGCTCTGTTACAGCTTTTTCTACCACTTTCGTTCACGGTTTTCCGGGCAACAGCAGACTTTTTGTTGCTGACAGCATTTGTGATCTGATCGATCTTGTTTTGTAGGTAGTTCGTTTGCTCTGCTTCATAGGCCTCTATGAGAGCAGCACGTGCATTGTTGAGGTAAAATATGTTCTCAGGGGATAGTTGAGAGTCTTTTAGTTGTGCAGCTTCTTTGAGTTGCTCGCGTTTTTGACAGATTTCCTCATTCACCCAGGGAGTGTGTTTTTTTTTACTTTGGGTTTCAACGGGATAGTGTCTGCAGCTGTTTCTTTAGAAGCCATTTCATTTGTGGTTGTATGTCATGGTAGCAGTCTTTGCTGAGACTGTATCTTGTAGGGCAGCAAATCTATTTCTCACCCTTGTAATGAAGATGTTACGAATTTCATTGTTGTCGTTTAGATTTGACCAGTCATATGGGGTAGTATTGCAAGCAGTCTGATGCAACACTGACAAACGAGTTGAATGCTCTGCAATTTTTGCACTATTTTTCCATTTCTTACTGATGATAATATAGTCGAGTTGTGTTTTGCTTCCATTTGGAGATTTGTGTCCATAGCTGACCTGGTCTTTTCTGGTATAGAGTGTTGAGGCATAAAAGATTGTTTTCATTGAGATAGTCTTTTAGCATAGAGCCGTTTCTGTTAGTCTGAGAGTGGTATGATTATTTGAAGCCATCAAGGTTTCCAAGTTGTGCATTGAAGTTGCCACCAATAATGAGGATGTTGTGCTTCGGGACTTGTCTGGTGTCTGATGTTAAGTCCTGATAAAATCTTTCGACTTCCGCTTCATCACTTACATTAGTGGGACTGAAACAGGAGACTATCGAGGTTCGAGGATTTCCGTTGAAAGTAGCTATCATTATTCTTGGAGACACCATTTCGACATTGCTAAGTGCATTATAGGCCTGCTGGCTGAGAAGCATTCCAATTCCGTCAGTTGCAACATTCACGCTGTTTTTTCCAGGCTGAACATGTAATCAGCTTCCAACTTCCGAAATTGTGCTCTTTTGTTGCAGTGTCTTCCTGTAAGAATCTATGTTCTTGCAGGTAAATGATGATTCGGTTTGTGGATTCTGCTGACGCAGTTACTTCAGGTATCTGTCTCTCCGTCTGAAGTGTACGGGCATTGAGAGTAGCTATGAAGATGTCTTTCTTGCCTTTCATCAGTCCTGTATTGAAGCTTCGAGTTTTTGGTATTTTGATTACTTTGGTCCTTGTGGCTGATTTTTCGACTGCAGCCTGAGACACCGTTGGAGGACGCGCTCCCTGGTTGACCGCGTGAAGAGCGATGCGGGATGAACTTCTTTGAATCTGTGTCATTTCACTGCTTTCTTTCGCTAGATAACCACTAGCGGTCGCCATTCCATACAAGTGTGAGCAGTAGTTCGCTAACAGAACTAGGTGACCCTGGGCGTCTCTGACCAGCGTCTTGTGTACTTCAGCGTTGACTAAACAAAGTTCCTCCACTGATGTGCACATCGCCATGCTGCTCTCCATGGTTTCACTGTAACCCTAGCAAGGGTGGCTGATGGGTGCTCGGCCTTGCCAAAGGGCCTCCCATGATTTGGCCGGGACTGTTTATTGAATATTCACAGCTACCCCATAACAGGGCATTCCCCTATCCACAACCCGGGGACCCGCTGGGTTGGAGCGTTTGACTTCTCCTGGTGCTTGACAGCCTATCCTAGGACTGACAAGGTTCCCCAGTATTATTAATATTATTATTATTATTATTATTATTATTATTATTATTATTATTATTATTATTATCATATTATTATTATTTATTATTATTATTATTATCACTATTATTAGTATTATTATTATTATCACTATTATTATTATTATTATTATTATTATTATTATCATTATTATATTATTTCATTTATTATCATCATCATCATCATCATTATTATTGATATTATTATTGTCATTATTGGTATTGTTATTATTATTATTATTATCATTATTATTATCATTATCATTATTATTATTGTTGTTGTTGTTGTTGTTGTTGTTGTTCCACCCTTGGGTATGCAGGGGATTCTTTTAGTGTGAATAGTATCCTGCACCTTCTGGAAATTCTGTGAAAGAAATTCCTCGTTTCTGTCACTCTCTTTGTTACTTCCTTCCTCCTTTACTTTCTGTCATTTTTTCCTATTAGTCTCTGCTTAGCTGGTCCATTCACCTGGATGTGTTCCATAAAGTCTTACATGTTCTGTCTTAGGATTGATAACTGGGTGCTTGTGTTTAAATGCATTTTTGGCTCCAGGGAAAAGAGATATGCTCTCTATAATTTTCCATTGCTTTTCTTCTTTTTCCCCATTTATAGCCATGTGTGTGTGTGTGTTGTGTGTGTGTGTGTGTGTGTGTGTGTGTGTGTGTGTGTGTGTGTGTGTGTGTGTGTGTGTGTGTGTGTGTGCGTGTGTGTGCGTGCGTGCGTGTGTGTCTGTTCAGCGCTTAGATTTGATTTTTATCAAGATTTTGCGCTATATGAATATTGTAATTATTAATTAATTATTATAAGTAATTTTAGGTTATATGTTTTAGTACGCATTTTGGCTCGAGGGAAATAAGATATGCTGAAGTAAGTTTAGGGAATTTAAGCCCATTTATATGTATGGTTTAGTGTCTTTAGTATGTTTAAAATTGTATTCAGGTCTCTTTTCTTAAATCCGCCTCTGCGATACATTGGATGGAGTTGAAAGCCTGACTCAGCGCACTTCAAGTTCATGGCAGTGCAGTCAGCAGTTGGGAAAGAACCATTACAAACCTTTGCTTTGTGGGTGATACTGATGGCCATGCTGGCAGAGAGCAGGAAGTCGCTACAGCTTGATGAAAGACCAGACACAACATCGACAAGACATGGCGGGGAAATCAGCGATGAGAAGATCAAACTGATGACCAGACCTAACACATCATCACTGCTGTTATAATTGTCCATGGACCGAAGCCAGGTTCTGGGATAAAACATCCAACTCACAAGCAAAAACAAAACAACCAATCAGTCTACATGTATAGAGCAGCCAACCACTATCAGTAAACTGACCAAACATCGAAACAATCAGCCAATCAAATAACCAGCCAATGAGCCAATCAAACAATCTGCTGGGCAGCCAAACAGCCAATCAGCCAATCAAAAAATAACCAAGCAGCCAATCAAACAATCTGTTAGGCACCAAGCAGCCAAGCAGCCAATCAGCCAATCAAACAGCCTGCCAAACAACCAATCAGCCAATGAACCAATCAGCCAAACAATCAATCAGCCAATCAACAGATCAAACAAGCAGCCAAGCAGTCAACCAAACAACCAGCTAAGCAACCAATCGTCCAATCAGCCATCAGCCAATCAACCAACCAACCAGACAGACATTCAAAAAATTCAATCAGCCAATGAAAGAACCAGTTACGTGACCAATAATCAGTCAACCAGTCCGCCAAACAACCAATCAGCTAATCAACAACCAGTCAACCTCGTGATGACTTCTTGCTTGAGCGAAAGACGACGGCATGAAATACACACATAACTGCTTGCGGCTATCTTTCGCTGAAGACAGGTAGACATACACCTGCTGAAGACAGGTAGACATACACCTGCTGAAGACAGGTAGACATACACCTGCTGAAGACAGGTAGACATACACCTGCTGAAGACAGGTAGACATGCACCTGCTGAAGACAGGTAGACATACACCTGCTGAAGACAGGGAGACATACACCTGCTGAAGACAGGTAGACATACACCTGCTGAAGACAGGTAGACATGCACCTGCTGAAGACAGGGAGACATACACCTGTTGAAGACAGGTAGACATACACCTGCTGAAGACAGGTAGACATACACCTGCTGAAGACAGGTAGACATACACCTGCTGAAGACAGGTAGACATACACCTGTTGAAGACAGGTAGACATACACCTGCTGAAGACAGGTAGACATGCACCTGCTGAAGACAGGTAGACATACACCTGCTGAAGACAGGTAGACATACACCTGTTGAAGACAGGGAGACATACACCTGCTGAAGACAGGTAGACATACACCTGTTGAAGACAGGTAGACATACACCTGTTGAAGACAGGTAGACATACACTGAAGACAGGTAGACATACACCTGCTGAAGACAGGTAGACATACACCTGCTGAAGACAGGTAGGCATACACCTGTTGAAGACAGGCAGACATGCACCTGTTG
>JAPXFY010000029.1:48869602-48887102 GCA_030674185.1 Monoplex corrugatus
TTTTTGTTAAAGCTAAAATGTAATCAATACATGTAACAAAGATTTAATCCTGGTAGACAAAGACGGTAAGACTTTATGGAAGATATAAAGCTGAATATACCACTATGGCAGACAAAGAAAGAGAAATACATAACAGGAAGCAAAGGAGCAAGGCAGAAACAAAGAGACTGACAGAAAAGAGGAAATTTCTGGCATAGGATTTCCAGGTAGGGTACTACGTAAACTGAAACATCGCCCGACATCCTCATAAGGTAACTCGGTTACACAGTTGTATACGCACAAAACAAATATAACACAAAAAAGTCAGAGGTAGATTGTACAATTTAACAATTTCACACAATTTAACACCATCAGAAGCCAGTTAGTCCACCCCAAAGACAAAACAGACAAATCGGACAAATCAGGGGTGATATACAAGATAGACTGCCAGGACTGTGACCAAAGTTACATTGGCAAAACTGAGCGCAACTTGCACAAAAGACTAAAAGAACACAAACGTGAGTCCTCTGCAGTGGGGGAACATCTGACTCACACCCAACACCACTTTGAAAAGGACAGTGTGCAAGTTCTCAACAAAGAAGCAAGATGATTCCAGAGGGGAGTAAAGGAGGCAGTTTACATCGCCGCAAGGAACCCCACCCTCAACCGTGACCGGGGCCGACACAACCTGCCATCGGTGTACTCCTCACTTATTCAGTCGCACTGTCGTGAGTTCGCTCACGGCGGTGCGCACTGAAGCCAGTTCTCAACCCAGCAGTTGCGCTGAAGAAGTCGGCCAGATCGTCGATGAAAGCTACGCAAGTGAGTAGCTATTTTACTGAGAGACTGTTTAGTACGGTAGTCATTATACTTTAACACTTGTTGAAAAGAACACAAAAATTGTAAGCTTAGAATTTGAACACATGTTGAAAACAGCAACTATACACATTGTCATCAACATCACCAATATCATCAAACCATGTTATTCTGGTTAGTACAGTCCTTCATGTAATGCTGCAAAGATGTACATGTACATGTACAGATATCTATGTACATACACGTCTGTACAGACATAGACATAAAATGTGCTTGAAGCAAAGGAGTAGGGGCAAAGTGCTCTCATGTGTTTACAACAAACATGTCAATAAACAAGTAAATTAATGAATACATCATAAATGAAAAGAATATATGTGATCTCCCACCACCAAATCAGTCTTAACTCGCAGTCAGTCGAACAGCGTTAGGAGCTGAAAAAGTGACTGATGGTCTATTTGGGGTGTTTTGACTTTCTCAAAATTGATTTCTGTAGACTATAATCTACCCCCCACAGATTTTTTTTCTTGAGTAAAAGCTTTATTCAAGTACTAAAATAATCAGCAGAATGTACACTTTTCAGTGATATGCATATCTCAAAATACCCAAAATGCTAGTTAAGACTGATTTCGTGCTGGCAGGTCATATATATATATGTATGTATATAGATAGATATATACACACATACAGAGAAAGAGACAGGAGAGGGACACAGAGAGAGAAAGAGAGAGATACATACATACATACATACATACATACATACATACATACATAGACAGATAGATAGACAGACAGACAGACAGATAGATAGATAGACAGACAGATAGATAGCTAGATAGACAGATAGATAGACAGATAGATAGATAGATAGATAGACAGATAGATACATACATACATACATACATAGATACATAGATAGATACATAGATAGATACATAGATACATAGATATAGATAGATACATAGATAGATACATAGATAGATACATAGATACATAGATATAGATAGATACATAGATAGATACATTGACAGACAGACAGATAGATAGATAAATAGACAGATAGATAGATAGATAGATAGATAGATAGATAGATAGATAGATAGATAGATAGATAGATAGATAGATAGATAGATAGATAGATAGATAGATAGATATGTTGCTTGTGTTCTTTATCTATTTTTCCTCCGCCTATCTAACATTCCGTTTCATGTCTGTAGAAATATGTTTTCCTTCTTTGTCCATCTCCATCAAACACAATGCTGCCATCAGTTTTCTGTGATTCTCTAACGTGACTCTTGTAATCCAGATGACCTTGACCTTCATCTCTGACATTTTTGTTGTGACATTGACTTTGGTCCTGTGAAAAATGTTCGCGTCCTTCTTGACCTTGGCCCTTGTCCTCAACAAACCTGTCGCTTTCCATGTGATCTTTACCTTGATTCCTAGCTGACCTTTTGTATCCTGAATGACCTCTCTGGTGGGTGAAGGTCGCATGCTCCTGAGCGCGTTGATTCTGGAGTCGCCGCTGTCTTTCTGGTGGTCTTTGTGTTCCTGGTTTTGATGCCCCCTGACTTTCTGGTGTTCTCTGGCTTGCCGATACTTCCTGTCTGTGTGATATGTCATGTCTTTTGGATACTTCCTGTCTGTCTGGTGCTCCGTGTCTGTCTGGTGCTCCGTGTCTGTCTGGTGCTCCGTGTCTGTCTGGTGCTCCGTGTCTGTCTGGTGCTCCGTGTCTGTCTGGTGCTCCGTGTCTGTCTGGTAATCCATTTGTCCCCAGAACTCCCTGTTTGTCTATGAATGTTGTCCTGGCTCTCTGCTCCTCAAATCTAGGCGGTGGTGTGTGTTTTCCCAAGGTCTTCAGCTCTTGCCTGTCGTCAGATGGTGAGACGTCCTTCTCTCTTATTCTGTGGCCAGGAGATATGTCTGCACTGACCAGGCCTGCTGGTGGGTAGATGCCTGAGTAAGGGTGAACACTTTCTCCTTGGTAGAGCTTGTTCTGTGAAGTATTTTGTTCTACTGGTTCTTGATACCTGTGTTCTCGTGTTCTGCCTGGGTTGTTCTCGGTGTTGGGATGGCGTTCTCTTTCTGATTGGTATCGGGATGAGCTGTTGTTTGGCCTATGGCTTTGCAGTGTGGACGTGTGTTCCGTTGTGTGATCTTGGGCTTGGCTTCTGCTCCTGTTTCTGACAAATACGTTGTCGTTTCTGTGATTCCATCCGTTGTCTTCTTTTCTCATACGTCTTTCATTGAAGTTTTCAGTTTCTTTCCCCTGACTGTCATATTCACTTTTAGTTGATTTAATTTGTCTGTCATTGTGGTTGTCATTCGGTCTTCTTCTTTCATCGTACTTGTCATCTGTTTTAGCTGGCTTCCGGTCATTTCTCCTCATCTGGTTTTTGTAAGCAACGTCTTCTCTTTCTCTTCTTTGTCTGTGGTGTATGTCGTTGTTTGTACATTCTGTCTGTCTGTGTTGGCTGTTTGTGTTAGGTCTGTGTTCACTGTGAGGTTCAGTGTCTTCGTTGTCATGGATTTGTCTGTTTGTTTTCTGGTCAGACACTCCTTGGTGCTTTGTGTTCTTTGTGTGTACATTTGTGTTCTTTGTGGAATCCTCTGTAGGTGTGTATGGGGCAGGTACAGCATTCCTTTGTTGAGTGTTCACACTGCTGTTTCTTCCATCTGTATTGTTATACACGTGTGTTTCATCGTCATCATCATCTCTTTGCCTTATGTGTTTGAATATGTCGTTGTGAAGATCGTTCGTTCTCCCTACCTTGTTGTATGCGTCATTGTCTCCCTCTTGTCTTCCTCTAAAATTGTCAAATGCTTCATCGTCTACAACATCTCTTTTCTTTACGTTTTTGTAAGAGTCATCCTCTCTGTTTCTTTCTACGCCAGTCACGTTGTCTCTACAGTCGCTGTGCTGTGGAGCTGATCGTCTGTCTGTTGTACAAGTGTTGTACAGGACATTCCCCTGGTCAGTAGAAGATGGAGAGCCGCTGTCTGCATTGTGCTGACCAGTCCTCTTTGTGTGGGGGTCAAGAGTATTGGGAGTGCTGTGAGGCCATCCGCTGCTGTGTGAAATATCCTTACTGAACCCTCCATTTTTATGTGAGGTATTACCATTGGCCAATCTTCCATTGTATGAAGTATTACCATTGGCCAATCTTCCATTGTATGAAGTATTACCATTGGCCAATCTTCCATTGTATGAAGTATTCATTGGTATTGTCCATTGTTGAAGTATTCCATGGGTGATTGTCCATTGTGTGAAGTATTACATTGCCAATCTTCATTGATGAAGTATACCATTGGGATTGTCCATTGTGTGAAGTATTACCATTGGGTGATTGTCCATTGTATGAGTGTTACCATTGGTGATGTCTATGTGAAGTATGCATTGTGATGTCCATTGTATGAAGTATTACCATTGGCCAATCTTCCATTGTATGAAGTATTACCATGTATTGTCATGTGTGAAGTATACTTGGTGATTGTCCATTGTATGAAGTATTACCATTGGGTGATTGTCCATTGTATGAAGTATTGCCATTGGGTGATTGTCCATTGTATGAAGTATTACCATTGGCCAATCTTCCATTGTATGAAGTATTACCATTGGGTGATTGTCCATTTGTGAAGTATTACCATTGGGTGATTGTCATTGTATGAAGTATTACCATTGGCCAATCTTCCATTGTATGAAGTATTACCATTGGGTGATTGTCCATTGTATGAAGTATTACCATTGGGTGATTGTCCATTGTGTGAAGTATTGCCATTGGGTGATTGTCCATTGTGTGAAGTATTACCATTGGGTGATTGTCCATTGTATGAAAGTTACCATTGGGTATTTTTCCATTGTATGAAGTATTACCATTGGGTGATTGTCCATTGTATGAAGCATTATTATTGGGTGATTGTCTACTGTATGAAGCATTATCATTGGCTGATCTTCCATTGTATGAAGTATTACAATTGGGTGATCTGTTGAAGTGCAAAGCATTACCATCGGACCATCTACCGTTGTGTGAAGCCATTTGATTGGATGCTCTGACATAGTGTACAGAATCCCCAACGGACGAGCTTTGGTTGTGTGAAGCATCACAATTGGACGATCTTTCTTTGGGAGAGGCGTCACCATTGGACCATCTTCCGTTGTGAGAAGTTGTACCATTGGTTGACCTGCCGTTGTATGGGATGTTACGATTGGACCTTTTGTCACTGTGTAAATCATCGCCATTGGACGATCTGCCATGTCGTGACGTGTCGCCAGTGGACCAATTGTTCTGTGCAATATGACTGGACCTTCTGCTGGAAGAAGGTTTCCCATTGGACAGCGTGCTGTTACGTGCAGAATTTCCATTGGACACCCTGCCAGTGGGTAAAACATCACTATTGGTTGACCTGTCGTGAGAATTATCACCACTGGACCCGCTACGACTGTGGGCAGGAGAATCATCGTCTGCAGGTGTTAGCAGTTCATTGGCTGACTTGGTTGGTGTTCTGTGCTCTCTGTATCTGAACGAGCTCTCGTCTGTAGTGTTGTGGTGGTTTCTTGAAGCTGTGTTACGCCTGTTTTGTTCTGTGTGAATAGATTCTGCCCCGCCACCCCACTCTTCAGGGGCGTTCTTGTTGTGTAGATTTGTTCCTGTGTCGTCAGGGAAGACGTTTTTGTACAATGGCTCGTTGTGTCCCATGAGAGTTTTATCGTCAGGTCGGAACCATTCTGCCACCAAGCCTTTATGGATCTTCCCCAGTTCATTATCATCAATTACATTCTGATAGATCCCTCCCTCGTTCTTCCCTTCCTGCCCAAACCTTTCCCTGTGCTCAAGATGCGAGTCTGCATTATCCCACAATGCCACCTTCTCTTTCTGTTGTTGATTTGACACCGACTCGTTGCTACGACAACAACGGAAAACCTGGCGAATGTACGAGTCAAAGAAAAAGCAACAGGGGAGACAAATCAGAGAGAGAAGGGAGAGAACCCTGTCAGCCGCCCACAGCTGGATCCACTGGGCAGTGGACATCAGCCGGCTGTCTGCTGGTCCCAGTAAGCGAACTGACGAACACAGAACACAAACTCTAACACAACGACCAGGACAGCGGCCGTCAGCGTGTCGTACGGGAAAGGTGAGGGTTTAACGCTACTTCTTTCACTGCTGGAAAAGTCAGGGTGAGGATCGAACTCTGACCCCTTGTTTCGCGTGTCAAAGGTCATCGTCCACTTGTCAGCGTACCCGTGTGGATCACGTGCACTCTCTGACCTGTAAAGGTCGTGACCTCTTTGACCTTGATGACTGTGACCTGCTCGGCCTTTAAGGTCGTGATTCGTTTGATCCTGGAGATCGTGATCTCTTTGATTCTGAAATTCGAGACCTTTTTGTACCTGAAGGTCGTGACCTCTTTCACCCTGAAAATTGTGACCTCTGTAAACTTGAAGGTCATGATTTTGCTGACCTCGAAAGTCGTGACCTCTGTGACCTTGGACGAGGGAGTTACGGGAGATCGCGGACGTGGTCATGCTGATGGTTGGGGAGGTGACCTGCGTGATGTTATAAGTGACGATCATGACGACGACGGCGACAACGATGATGACAGCAGGAAGGACGTATGAAAAGACAGGTATCAGCCTGCCCTTAGAACCATTAGCGGTGTACCTCAGGACGCTCTCACCTGGGAAACAAGGCTCCGTCGGCGAGTCCAGGTAGACGAAAAAGAACAAGGGAAGCATCACCGCCAGCATGTACGTCACACACCCTGCCGTCAGCACACACGTCGTCATGGTGCGTCTGACGTCATCGACTGACGTCATCTTGTGGACCTCAGTGACGACGACGATGACGATGAGGAGACGGGTGAGGGTGGGGAAGAGGAAGGCAGAGAGCTCTGTGGTGACCAGGGTGGTGCATGACACTGGTGGCGGGAGATAACCTGAACCAGGAAAGACAAAACCACAAAACATTTACATGAATGAACATGTAAAAGAAATTACACTATTTAGTATAAATTTCATGTTCATTTTCTTTTCGCGACGATAGATGCACCACGTGAATATCAGGTTGTTCTTTCCAAGGGAGAGTGTGTTGCCGCAGTACAGCTCCACTACTCACTTTCCCACTTTTATTCTGTCTGCATGCACTTCTGTTTATCTTACGAAAGTATATATATATATATATATATATATATATATATATATAATATATATATATATATATATATATATACATATACTGGACCAGACAACATTACTACAGAGATGATTGAAGCCCTGGAGGAATTTGGCAGAGAAAAAATAACAGTCCTCCTAAATGAAATTTATGACACTGGAAAAATCCCCAAAGATATGTCAAAATCAATTTTCATTGCACTTCCAAAGAAGACAGGGGCTATAGAATGCGAACTCCATCGCACAATCAGTTTGATGAGTCATGTAACAAAAATCCTGTTAAGAATAGTCATGATGAGGTCAAGGAATAGAATCAAAACAGAAATAGCAGAAGAACAGTGTGGATTTGTGGAAGGGAAAGGAACTATTAATGCCATATACATCCTAAGAACTATCATAGAGAGGTCAAACGAGATGAATAAGGATTTATATTTATGCTTTGTTGACTACACCAAGGCTTTCGATCGGGTAAGACATGATGAATTGATCAACCAATGGAGAGACTCAATGTTGATGGAAAAAAATCTACGAATAATCAGAAATATGTACTGGGAACAAACAGCTGCAATGAGAATAGAAAACAATGTAAGCTCTTTCCAAAATATCAAAAGAGGAGTCAGACAGGGTTGTGTTTTGTCACCAGATCTGTTTTCACTATATAGCGAAACATCATGAGAAACCTAGAAGAAGACCCTGGATTAAAGGTTGGAGGGAAAATGATAAACAACATTCGATATGCAGATGACACCGTGCTAATTGCAGAAAATGAAAGGGACCTACAAAACCTTGTGAATATACTAGAAATAGAAAACAAAGGTAAGGGGTTGGAACTAAACAACAGGAAGACTGAAGTCATGGTGATCAGTAAAAAACATGAAATCCCCTCCTGCAAAATAACAGCAAATGGCACAACCTTGACACAGGTTGATAAATTCAAATACCTGGGAACGGTCATTTCATCAGACGGCAGATGCACATCAGAAATAGCCGGCAGAATCGGCCAACCAAAACAGCATTCAAGAAGATGACAAGCATTCTTACCAACAAATGCCTATCAATTAACATCAGGAAGAGAGTTCTTGAATGTTATATAGAACCAATACTGTTGTACGGATGCGAGGCGTGGACAATCAACAAACAAAACCAGAACAAGATTGAGGCAGCCGAGATGTGGTTTCTAAGAAGAATGTTGAGGGTTCCATGGACAGCAAAGAAAACAAACGAGACAGTCTTGATGGAGGCAGACACAGGTAGATCACTCATAAGGAAGATTAGGAAAAGACAGGCAACATTTATAGGCCATTTTATGAGGAAGGGTGATTTGGAGCACCTGGTCACTACAGGAAAGCTGGAGGGAAAAAGAGCACTGGTAGACCCAGGGAGAAAATGCTGGACGGACTTGCAGAGTGGCTGGGGACGGGGAGGGTGGGGGAGATGCTAGGGGCAACGACAGATAGAGACAGATAGAAGTCCATGATCGCCAACGTCCATGCGGCAGGGCACCTGGTGATGATATATATAGATATATATGGATATATATGTATGTATAACACACACATATATATATGTACATATATATATATATAAATATATATATATAATATATATATATATATATATATATATATATTGTTGTGTGTGTGTGTGTGTGTGTGTGTGTGTGTGTGTGTGTGTGTGTGTAGACATACATGGTTTTGTTTTGTTTTGTTTTTTTACTTACAGGAGTTTGTCATGATCAGATCCTTTGTTGCCGTGGGATGTTTAACGTGCCTTTTGTGCGTACTGAACAGAGGACTTTATTTCATCGCCTCGTCTTGAAGAGTAGCATTCAGACCATCATTTAAAATAGTGTGTGTGGGGGGGGGGGGGGGGGGGAAGAGTGGCCGATCTCTGTTAGATCCGTAATTCAAACTTTCAGTTTTTCGTGTCCTTGGTAGGTGTTTTAACCATTTGGCCAAATTTTCCAGAACCAAGAACGAAACGACCAATCCGTTCAAGTGAACATTATTAAATAACAGACAGACAGACAGAAAGATACATAGACAGATTGATAGATACATAGATACATAGATAGATACATAGACAGATACATAGATAGACATAGATAAATAAAATGAATTTCAAACAAGCACAAACAATAACACGATGGTCAAGCCACACTTACAATCGTCCTTTTTATACAACAATAAAGTGTCAGACAGTTTAATGACAGACAGTCAAGCCATTTAAATAGTTTTTGGTTTTACAGAAAAAGGTTGACGGGAATTCAGATTTTGTACTTCACACGGCCATTTTGTCCTTGAAGAACGATAAGCTGAAATAAAACTTGACCTAAAGCGAGGAAAATTGATGACTGTTACCGCAGTACCGATTTCAAATACTGTCAGAAATTCACGAGAAAGGGCTGTTCATATACCCCCCCCCCCAAAAAAAAAAATCAATAAATGACAACAACAACTACAACCATGACCCCACCTTGGCGGGAGTGATAGAGGTAGCAGCCAGGGAGTGATGGAGGCAGACGGTCAGGAGGTGGGAGAGAGAGGTGAGGGCCAGCACCAGGTGTTTGGGGGAGTAGAGTGGCACTACAGGATGCTGGTTCACTGGGCACACCCTCAGCAGACGATGGAAAGGTCGGATGACGTAGTGACGGTTGAGGGGACAGACGATGAGAGCCAGGAGGACCAAGTTGACGATGATGGCGATGACGATCAGAAAGATGAAGACCCCGATGAAGGCTTCTTTGTTTAGGACTTCTTCTTCCATCTGAAACCATAATGATCGTCATATAATAATAATAATAATAATGATAATGATAATAATGATAATATAATAGTAATAATAATGATAATAATATAACAATAATAATGATAATAATAATAATAATAATGATAATAATAACAATAATAATAATAATAATAATAATGAGAAGAAGAAGAAGAATACGGTCGTAATGGATTCACATACATACACGCGCACGCACGTACACACACACACACACACACACACACACATATATTATATATATATATATATATATATATATATATATATATATATATATATTTATACATATTTATACATATATATACACATACACATTCGAACACACAAACATCTATGTATATATATTGTATGCATAAATATATATATATATATATATACATATATATTACTCACACACACACACATATACACACACACACACACACACACACACACAAATATATATATATATATATATATATATATATATATATATATATATATATATATACATTCGAACACACAAACACCTACATTATAACACACACACACACACACACAACACACACACACACACACACACACCCCACACACACACACAACACACAAGGATTCACACTGACGAACGTACACACACGGACACAGTCGGAATCTGAGCAGAATTTTGTTATGTACAGTTTACAGTCCTTGTTTTCAGGGCCATTACAAATTACGTTAAAACGTACAACAAAAACCACATATTCACAAAAGTACATTAGAATCAGAACACAAATTTCATAAAATAAATGCATAAAATAAATTAAATTAATTAATGAATAATAAATAAATAAATGAATAAAAATAAATAATAAATAAATAAATAAATAAATAAATAAATAAATACATGAATAAATAAATAAAATCTAAAAAATAAGATAAAGGCCGGAACACATCTTAGGCCAACCATCCTTTGTCATGCCTTTTGTGCATGTGATCTTTGTTTTTTGTTTGTTGTTGGGGTTTTGTGTGTGTGTGTGTGGTGTGTGTGTGTGTGTGTGTGTGTGTGTGTGTGTGTGTGTGTGTGGTGTGTGGTGTGTGTGTGTGTGTGTGTGTGTGTGTGTGCATGCACAGAGCTTAATTCTCTCTCTCATCGAAATGAAACAATTTCCCACTTGTTGAAAACATATATATATATACACACACATAACACATTTTTAACACACAAAAATGATTAAACAAAAAGAATCAATAACTACATAAAACAATAAATGATAACAAGCGCCTGTGGCAGTTCTGTAACGTGGAAACCCTGGAAGGTGAGGTGTGCCACAACACTCAAACACGAAGAAACAGACAGAGAGCTGGATGGTTGTGTGGACAGACCCTAAGACTGGATCTGTTGTATCTTGTGGTCAACCCCAGCCCCTAACATTAAAAACTGATATGCAAATAATCCTATAAGTCATGTCAGTGGCTGGCTTATGGAAACAGTAAAACACCCAGCATGCACGCCCACCAAAGACACAGACTGTACAACAACATAGTGAGCAATATCAAATACGCATGTTAAAGATCCTGTAAGTCATGTCAGTAGCTGGCTTATGGAAACAGTAAAACACTCAGCATGCACACCCACCAAAGATACAGACTGTACAATAACATAGTGCAGTGTGGCCAGCTCACCTAACAGATACAGACTGTACAATAACATAGTGCAGTGTGGTCAGCTCACCTAACAGATACAGACTGTACAACAACATAGTGCAGTGTGGCCAGCTCACCTAACAGATACAGACTGTACAACAACATAATGCAGTGTGTGTCAGCTCACCTAACAGATACAGACTGTACAACAACATAGTGCAGTGTGGTCAGCTCACCTAACAGATACAGACTGTACAACAACATAGTGCAGTGTGGTCAGCTCACCTAACAGATACAACTGTACAATAACATAGTGCAGTGTGGTCAGCTCACCTAACAGATACAGACTGTACAACAACATAGTGCAGTGTGGTCAGCTCACATAACAGATACAGACTGTACAACAACATAGTGCAGTGTGGTCAGCTCACTAACAGATACAGACTGTACAACAACATAGTGCAGTGTGGTCAGCTCACCTAACAGATACAGACTGTACAACAACATAGGGCAGTGTGGTCAGCTCACATAACAGATACAGACTGTACAACAACATAGTGCAGTGTGGTCCAGCTCACCTAACAGATACAGACTGTACAACAACATAGTGCAGTGTGGTCAGCTCACCTAACAGATACAGACTGTACAACAACATAGTGCAGTGTGGTCAGCTCACCTAACACATACAGACTGTACAACAACATTGTGCAGTGTGGTCAGCTCACCTAACAGATACAGACTGTACAACAACATAGTGCAGTGTGGTCAGCTCACCTAACATACAACTGTACAACCATGTGCAGTGTGGTCAGCTCACCTAACAGATACAGACTGTACAACAACATGTGCAGTGTGGCAGTGACTAACTGATACAGACTGTACAACACATAGTGCATGTGGTCTAGTCACCTAACACATACAGACTGTACACAACATATGCAGTGTGGTCAGCTCACCTAACAGCTTGAGTTCTCCGTCATACCTCATCAATGTGCCTGCCACATGGCTTGGCGATCATGGCTCTCCATGTGCATCTGTCCTTGTCGCCACAGCATCTTCCACCCTCTCTGTTCTCAATCACCTGCAGTCTATGCAATATTTTCTCCAGGGACTACTGGTGTTCTCTTCCCTCTAACCCTTTCCTGTTGTGACCAGGTGCTCAATTCCCTTTCCTCATAAAATGTCTACATAAAAATTGTTACCCGTCTTTTCCTATCTTCCTATCAATGATCGTCTTGTGTCTGCTTCCATCAAGACTGTCTCGTTCGTTTTCTTTGCTGTCCACGGAACTCTCAACATTCTTCTTAGAAACCACACCTCGGCTGCCTCAATCTTGTTCTGGCTTTGCATGTTGTCTGTCCATGCCTCACAACCGTACACACTTACACACACACACACACACACACACACACACACACACACACACACACACACACACACACACACACACACACACACGAACACACACACGAGCACACACAAACACCTATGCAGGGATTCACACTGGCGAACTTACGGCTGTGAGTTTTCTGTGCTCCATATAGAAGTCTGTTTATATGTCATGTACAGTGAGTGTAAATGACTTTGGACAATAATAATAATAATAATAATGTTTATTTGTATAGCGCATATTCCATATAAAAACATGCTCACCAGCGCTTTACATTTCGCAAGAAAGGCAAAAGGTGATAAAAAATGTTCACAATTACATACGCAATAAGATAACAACAAACATTAAAGCTATACAAGTAAGAAGACACATAAGAAACCACAGAATATTAAAATTTAAACACTGACTTATGTAATGAAGAAAGATTAACAGATTTTTCATATGAATAAAGAGGCATACTGTGTTTATATATTGCTGCGTGTGTGTGTGTGTGTGTGTGTACATGTGTGTGTGCGTGCGTGTGCGTTGCTGCTGTACGCGTGTGTGTTTTAAGAATGTGTGTGTGTGTGTGTCTGTGTCTGTGTCTGTGGTGTGTGTGTGTGTGTGTGTGTGTGTGTGTGTGTGTGTGTGTGTGTGTGTGTGTGTGTGTGTGGTGCGTGTGCTATGTTTGCATGCGTGTGTGTGTGTTTATGCATGCAATAGTTGTACATAAAATTATAATCAATATTTTGAATGAAGATAAAAACAGAAAAATTCTAATCCATATACAGGAAAAACATTATAACTTCAGTATTACAGCATTAACACCTTGACAATCAAAATTACCTCACAAATTATAAACTATTCGCATATCATACATCACAATTTACATACAAACAAAGATTTTTAAAAGTTTCTTAAAGTATTTCAGTCTCTTTCCCATTCAATTTCTCCCTATCCCCTCCTCAGCTGTACACATACAGTGATACACACACATGCTCAGTCAAGCACACACACACACACACACACACACATACACACACACACACACACACACACACACACACACACACACACACACACACACACACATGCACGCACACACACACCTTGCTCTATAGGCCCTTATACAAAATACTGTTATACAGGCAGGAGAGATTAGTCTGATGACAGACTTGCAAACTAAGGCTCTTCAGGTTAGATGAGTTTGAAAGAGGTGGGTTTTCAGGTGCCGTTTGAAGGTTGAGAAACACTTAGTTTTTCTGAGAGACAGTGGTAGAGAGTTCCATACATTTGAGCCAAAGACTGAGAAAGATTTTTTACCAAAGGTGTCTAGAGAGAAGCGAGGAACAGTCAACAGTGAGGTGTCAGAAGAGCGGAGCGTTCGAGAAGGTTTGTAACCCTGCCGGAGGTTGGCAAGATAGGATGGCATGTTCTCGTGATAGATACACTGAAAGCAGAGACAGGCAACTTTATATTGAATCCTAGCCTTTACCGGGAGTCAATGAAGTGTTCTAAGCAGAGATTTTGCACTCTCACGCCTGGGCTTGCGGAGAACAAGGCGAGCCGCGTGGTTCTGTATGCACTGAAGGTTAGATAGTTGATTGTCATGGAGACCTGCGAATAGAGAGTTACAATAGTCCAGTCTAGATAGTATGAAAGAGACAGCAAGCTTGTTGGTAGCATCAGTGGAAAGGACGGAGCGTAGCTGATAGTACAGAGTACGGCACAACTTGACATGGGCTTCCATAGACAGTGTTTCATCCAGGTAGAAGCGAAGGTTTCTAACAGTTTGTGAGAAAGATACATCACAACCAGAGATAGAAATGGGGGCATGAGTAACCTGATTGATCTTTGACTTAGTACCAGTAACAATAAGCTCAGTTTTATCATCATTCATCTTCAGCTTGTTTTCACTCATCCACTTGGAGACATCCTCTATACAATCTCTCAGACTGCACGCAAAGAGCGTCAAAATCTGATGGGGCAGAGGAGCTATGCAATTGTGAGTCATCCGCAAAGAAGTGGTATGAGTGACCTGACTGATGAATGATAGCGCTGAGAGGTTGTGTATACATAGTGAACAGGACAGGTCCCAAGACAGAACCTTGTGGGACACCACATTTCAGCACAGATGGATTTGATTTGTGGCCAATGACAACAGACTGGGCACGGCCAGTCAAATAGGAGGTAAACCAGTCCAGAACCGTTCCAGAACAGCCAAAAGTGGTACGCAACCGCGTTATGATGATGCTATGGTCTATGGTGTCAAATGCTGCTGACAAGTCAAACAGTGGCAAGATAGACACACTCCCATTGTCTGAAGCCTGAAGGAGGTCATTGACCACACGCAATAGAGCGGTTTCTGTGCTATGGCACTTACGGTAGGCTGACTGGAATGGCTCTAGCAGGTTGTGAGATTCCAGATGCTGCAGAAGCTGTTCTAGTACAATATGTTCCAACACCTTTGATAGGAATGGTAGATTGGAAACTGGACGATAATTCTTCAAGCAGTCTGGGTCGAGATTTGCCTTCTTCAGAAAGGGCTTGACAAGAGCGTGCTTAAAGCACTGAGGCACAATAATAATAATAATAATAATTACAATATTTATATAGCGCAAAATCTTGATAAAATCAAATCTAAGCGCTGAAGCAGACACACACGCAGGCACGCACGCTCGCACACACACGCACGCACACATACAGACACCACACACACACACACACACACACACACACACACCCACACACACGCATGGCTATAAATGGGAGAAAGAATAAAAGCAATAAAAGCAAGAATAAAAGCAATGGAAAATTATAGAGAGCATAGCATACAATTATATGTTATAACCATGTGATTCCCTCCGAGCGGAGACAGGCTGCAGAGGGGAGGGTTGAGTGAGGTTAGGATTTTATGCAGGAGAGAAAAGGTGAGTTTTGAGAGCGGACTTGAAGGAGACAAAAGTAGGTTGCTGACGGACTGAGAGAGGAAGTTTGTTCCAGGAGAGTGGACCAGAAACAGAGAAGGCTCGTGGACCATAGGTATTGAGCTTAGTGCGTGGAAAGCGAAGAGTCAGAGGATCAGAGGCAGAGCGGAGGGTACGTGAGGGAACATAGATCTCAAGTAGGCTTGACAGGTAATCGGGGGCTGCGTTATTGAGGCTTTTGTAGCACATGGTGTCTAGTTTGTACTGTATGCGCTTTGATACAGGGAGCCAGTGAAGTTGTGCCAGGAGAGGAGATATGTGGTCAGCTTTTTTCTTTTTGAGTACAAGGCGTGCAGCATTGTTTTGAATGCGCTGTAGGATGTGAATGGTGGAGGCAGGAAGACCAGACAGGAGTGAATTGCAATAGTCAATGCGAGACATTATGAAGGAGAGAACGAGTTTTGCAGTTGTTTCGACAGAGAGATACTTCCTGATCAGCTTTATACGATGGAGATGATAGTAGCAGGATCTGGCAGTTTGAGAAACAAAGTTGTTCATGGAGAGGGTAGAGTCAATGCAGACACCAAGGTTTTTAGCTGAATCAGAAATTGGGACTGATGTGTTACATAATGGGAGAGAAAGAGGAGGCAGCTGAGAAAGTTTCTGACGGGTGCCAATGAGGATAGCTTCTGTTTTGTCGTCATTAAGCTGAAGTCTATTGTGTGTCATCCAGTTCTTAATGTCCGAGTAACACTCAGTGGTGCGAGTCAACAGGCGCTGTATATTATCAGGTGAGTCACTGTCTTGAAGTTGGGTGTCATCAGCATAGAAGTGGTGTTTTATAGAATGGGAGTTGGTGATGGTGGACAGGGGGGAGGTGTAAAGAGTGAAAAGAACAGGGCCAAGGACAGATCCTTGTGGAACACCACAGGTCAGGTATGCAGGTTGAGAGTAAGTGCCATTGATGAGAACGGTTTGTTTTCTGTTTGATAGGTATGAAGTGAACCAAGACAGAGCAATGTCAGAGATGCCAAAAGTATGATGAAGTCTAGAAAGGAGAATACCATGATCAATGGTATCAAAGGCTGCAGACAGATCAAGGAGTGTGAGGAGAGAGACTTTGCCAGTATCAGTTGCAAGGAGGAGATTGTTGAGAATGTGTAGTAGGGCAGTTTCAGTGCTATGGCACTGGCGGTAGGCTGACTGGAAAGGATTGAGGAGATTGTTGGCAGACAGGTGAGAGTTCAGCTGGTTGAGGACGACTTTTTCAAGCAGTTTTGACAAGAAAGAAAGATTAGAGATAGGCCGGTAATTTTTCAGTTCATTTGGATCTAAATTGTGTTTCTTGAGGAGAGGGTGAACAATAGCAGACTTGAAAGAATCTGGGACAGTTCCAGTTTGAAGAGAAGTGTTGATGATGTCAGTGATGAATGGGAGGAGAGTAGGGAGACAGTCGGCGTAGACAGAACCTGGAAGAGGATCCAGTTCGCAGGTTTTGAACGACATGGATCTGATTGTGTTGAGAATTTCTTCTTGTGAGACTGGGGTAAAAGTAGTAAGAGGTGTGCCAGAGAAGGAAGGGTCAGGTGGGCATGGTTGACAGGGTGTCCTGTCAAGCCTGTCACGAAGAGTTTGGATTTTGGTGGTGAAATAGTTGGAGAATACAGATGGGAGTTCTTCATTTGTATGTTTTGTTGGGAGAGGTAAATCTTTTCGTGTGCCAAGGAGATGATTCATGGTTGTAAAGAGTTCTTTTGAAGAAGAGGCATTCAGGATTTTGGTTTGGAAATAGCTTGTTTTTGCTGATGCAATGAGGGTGGATACCAGATGACAAGGACTTATTCATAATATCTG
>JAPXFY010000029.1:48892102-48894602 GCA_030674185.1 Monoplex corrugatus
AATAAGTAAAGTAAGTAGTAAGTAGTAAGTAAGTAGTAGTAGTAAGTAGTAGTAAGTAAGTAGTAGTAAGTAAGTAAGTAAGTAAGTAGTAAGTAATAGTAAGTAAGTAAGTAGTAAGTAGAGTAAGTAGTAGTAAGTAAGTAAGTAAGAGAGTAATAAGTAAGTAAGGTAAGTAAGTAGTAAGTAGTAAGTTAAGTATAGTAAGTAAGTAGTAAGTAAGTAAGTAAGTAGTAAGAGTAAGTAAGTAAGTAATATGTAAGTAAGTAAGTATAGTAGTAAGTATGTAAGTAAGTAAGTAAGTAAGAAGTAAGTAAGTAATATGAGTAAGTAAGAAGTAAGTAGTAAGTAGTAAGTAAGTAGTAGTAAGTAAGAAGTAAGTAAGTATGTAAGTAAGTAAGTAAGTATGTATAGTATGTAAGTAGTAGTAAGTAAGTAAGTAAGTAAGTAAGTAAGTAGTAAGTAAGTGAGTAAGTAAGTAAGTAAGTATGTAAGTAAGTAAGTAAGTATGTAAGTAAGTATAGTAAGTAAGAAGTAAGTAGTAAGTAAGTAAGTAAGTAGTAAGTAAGTAAGTAAGAAGTAATAGTAGTAAGTAGTAAGTAAGTAAGTAAGTAGTAAGTAAGTAAGTAGTAGTAGTAAGTAGTAAGTAAATAGTAAGTAAGTAAGTAAAGAATAGTAAGTATGTAAAGTATAGTAAGTAAGTAAGTATGTAGTAAGTATGTAAGTATAGTAAGTAGTAAGTAGTAAGTAGTAAGCAGTAATATGTAAGGTAAGTATGTAAGTATAGTAAATAAGTAGTAGTAAGTAAGTATAGTAAGTATGTAAGTAAGTATGTAAGTAAGTAAGTAAATAGGTAAGTAAGTAAGTATTAAGTAATGTAAGTAAGTAAGTAAGTAAGAAGTATGTAAGTAAATGTAAGTAGTAAGTAAGTATGTAAGTAAGTAAGTAAGTAAGTAAGTAATGTAAGTAGTAAGAATAAGTATGTAGTAAGTAGTAAGTAAGTAAGTAAGTATGTAAGTAGTAAGTAGTAAGTAAGTAATATGTATAGTAAGTAGTAAGTAAGTAGTAAGTAAGTAATATGTAAGTATAGTAAGTAGTAAGTAGTAAGTAGAGTAGAAGTAGAGTAATAAGTAGTAAGTAAGTAAGTAATAAGTAATAGTAATAGTAGTATTATGAGTAATAAAGTAGTAAGTAAGTAGTAATGAGTAAGTGAGTATGTAAGTAAGAAAGTGCAATAGTGAGTAAGTAGTATGTAAATAAGTAAGTATGTAAGTAAGTAGTAGTAAGTAATAAGTAGGTAAGTAAGTATGTAAGTAAGTAGTAAGTGAGTAATGTATGTAATAAGTAAGTATGTAAGTAAGTATGTAATAAGTAAGTAGTAGTAGTATGTAAGTAAGTAAGTAAGTAAGTGAATAAGTGAATAAGTAAGTATGTAGGTAGGTAAGTAAGTAAGTAAGTAAGTGAGTAAATAAGTAAGTAAGTAAGTAAGTAAGTAAGTAGGTAAGTAAGTAAGTAAGTAGTAGGTAAGTAAGTAAGTAATTAAAAAAATGAATGATAAAGAAGTATGTAGATAAAAAAAATAAGAAACACAACAAAAGAATAAATACACACATATATACAAACGCCCACACACACACACACACACACACACACACACACACACACACACACACACACACACCACACACACACCACACACACACACACACACACACACACATATGACACGCTCAGATCATATACACACGCAAGCTCGGACACACATACACACGCACGCACACACACATACATACATTCATACATACATACATTCATACATACATACATACATACATTCATACATACATACATACATACATACACACATGCATACATACATACGTACATACATACATACAGACAGACAGACAGACAGACAGACAGACAGACAGACATGTATACACACACAAAAACACCAAGTTTAATAAAAAGCTTTATTTACATAATTGTAAGCATCCTCAAACAGCTAAACAAAAAGTTGTTAAAACACAAACATGATATTTGAACACAAATACAATTTCACACAAATTACATCTTAACACATGATGTTCAAATACATGTGACGTTCAAATACACGTGATGTTCTAGACGTCAAATACACGTGATGTTCAAATGACAATGTTCAATACACGTGATGTTCAAATAGAATGTTCAAATACACGTGATGTTCAAATAGACAATGTTCAAATACACGTGATGTTCAAATAGACAATGTTCAAATACGTTAACGTTCAAATAAGTGTAACGTTCAAATAACACTGACGTTCAAATACCATGTTCGTTCAAATAACGTGTTACGTTCAAATACACGTGTACGTTCAAATACACATGTGTTCAATACCGTGTTACGTTCAAATACACGTGTGACGTTCAAATACATGTGTTAAATACACGTTAACTAAATACACGTAGTTCAATACTGCACATGTTTCAAATACAACGTTGGTGACGTTCTAAATACACT
>JAPXFY010000029.1:48899602-48904602 GCA_030674185.1 Monoplex corrugatus
AAACAAGCCATGTGCATAACATCGTGTTATTTAGTTTCTTTTAAATGTACAAAAACATTGCCATGAAATCAAATGATCCAAGCATTTGCCTCCGTTCATCAAAGACAACGACCTAGATATGGATTACTTACTTTTGCTTTTACTTTTTCCTTCCGCTTGTACCGGTGGGCGTCGCGGGGAGATACAGTCGTCTGTCAGCAGCAAGGCGGGTGGCCTGGAGAAGGGACATCTCGTGAGCTCTGAGGGTGTCTGCCACGGAGTCGCTCCATCGTCGTCTTGGTCTTCCTCTGACTCTCCAGCCAGAGTATCTGGTGTTGTATGCCCGAAGAGCTGGATGGTTTAGGGGCATACGTGTGAGGTGTCCTAACCACTTGATCCTCATATGTTCGATGTGTTGTAGGATTGGTGTTGCTCCTACCATGTCTCGTATCACCTCATTTCTGATCTTGTCCCGCCTTGTCTTGTTTACTGCTTTCCTCAAGCATTTCATTTCACAGGTGACCACTTTTCTCTCGTGGACTTTATTTAGGGATAGATATGGATAAAATACACAAAGCTGTAACTCCGCCAGGCAGTTATAGTTTAAGTATTAAATTACAGAATTAAAAACATTCTCTCCCTCTCTCTCTCTCCTTCCCTCCGTCCATCCTCCGTCTCTCTCCTGCTGTAAGTCTCGCTCGCTCATCCCCACACGCCCATCTCTCCACCTTCACCCCCTCCACCAGCGACAAGACCAAAAATTCAAACTGAAGAAGAAAAATCATTTTCTGCCATCGCTCTGCCTCCTGGTGAGATGTGCTACCATGAAAATGTCTGTTGGTTATCATATGTGTGTGAGATGTGAACACAATACTGTGTATAATTATATAAACGTTGGTTATCATGTGTGTGTGAGATGTGAACACAATACTGTGTATAATTATAATGAACGTTGGTTATCATATGTGTGTGAGATGTGAACACAATACTGTGTATAATTATATAAACGTTGGTTATCATATGTGTGTGAGATGTGAACACAATACTGTGTATAATTATATAAACGTTGGTTATCATATGTGTGTGAGATGTGAACACAATAGTGTGTATAATTATATAAACGTTGGTTATCATATGTGTGTGAAATGTGAACACAATACTGTGTATAATTATATAAACGATGGTTATCATGTGAGATGTGAACACAATGCTGTGTATAATTATATAAACGTTGGTTATCATATGTGTGAGAGATGTGAACACAATAGCGTGTATAATTATATAAACGTTGGTTATCATATGTGTGAGAGATGTGAACACAATACTGTGTATAATTATATAAACGTTGGTTATCATATGTGTGTGAGATGTGAACACAATACTGTGTATAATTATATAAACGTTGGTTATCATATGTGTGTGAGATGTGAACACAATAGTGTATAATTATATAAACGTTGGTTATCATATGTGTGTGAGATGTGAACACAATAGTGTATAATTATATAAACGTTGGTTATCATATGTGTGTGAGATGTGAACACAATAGTGTGTATAATTATATAAACGTTGGTTATCATATGTGTGTGAAATGTGAACACAATAGTGTGTATAATTATATAAACGTTGGTTATCATGTGAGATGTGAACACAATAGTGTGTATAATTATATAAACGTTGGTTATCATATTTGTGAGATGTGAACACAATACTGTGTATAATTATATAAACGTTGTTATCATATGTGTGTGTGAAATGTGAACACAATACTGTGTATAATTTATATAAATGTTGGTTATCATATGTGTGTGACATGTGAACACAATACTGTGTATAATTATATAAACTTTGGTTATCATTGTGTGAGATGTGAACACAATGCTGTGTATAATTATATAAACGTTGGTTATCATATGTGTGAGATGTGAACACAATGCTGTGTATAATTATATAAACGTTGGTTATCATGTGAGATGTGAACACAATACTGTGTATAATTATATAAACGTTGGTTATCATATGTGTGTGAGATGTGAACACAATACTGTGTATAATTATATAAACGTTGGTTATCATATTTTGTGTGAGATGTGAACACAATACTGTGTATAATTATATAAACGTTTGGTTATCATATGTGTGTTGAGATGTGTAACACAATACTGTGTATAATTATATAAACGTTGGTTATCATATGTGTGTGAGATGTGAACACAATACTGTGTATAATTATATAAACGTTGGTTATCATATGTTGTGAGATGTGAACACAATACTGTGTATAATTATATAACGTTGAGTTATCATATGTGTGTGAGATGTGAACACAATATGTGTATAATTATATAAACGATTGGTTATCATATGTGTGTGAGATGTGAACACAATACTGTGTATAATTATATAAACGTTGGTTATCATATGTGTGTGTGAGATGTGAACACAATACTGTGTATAATTATATAAACGATGGTTATCATATGTGTGTGAGATGTGAACACAATACTGTGTATAATTATATAAACGTTGGTTATCATGTGTGTGTGAGATGTGAACACAATACTGTGTATAATTATATAAACGTTGGTTATCATATGTGTGTGAGATGTGAACACAATACTGTGTATAATTATATAAACGTTGGTTATCATGTGTGTGTGAGATGTGAACACAATACTGTGTATAATTATATAAACGTTGGTTATCATATGTGTGTGAGATGTGAACACAATACTGTGTATAATTATATAAACGTTGGTTATCATGTGAGATGTGAACACAATACTGTGTATAATTATATAAACGTTGGTTATCATATGTGTGTGAGATGTGAACACAATACTGTGTATAATTATATAAACGTTGGTTATCATATGTGTGTGAGATGTGAACACAATACTGTGTATAATTATATAAACGTTGGTTATCATATGTGTGTGAGATGTGAACACAATACTGTGTATAATTATATAAACGTTGGTTATCATATGTGTGTGAGATGTGAACACAATACTGTGTATAATTATATAAACGTTGGTTATCATATGTGTGTGAGATGTGAACACAATACTGTGTATAATTATATAAACGTTGATTATCATATGTGTGAGATGTGAACACAATACTGTGTATAATTATATAAACGTTGGTTATCATATGTGTGTGAGATGTGAACACAATACTGTGTATAATTATATAAACGTTGGTTATCATATGTGTGTGAGATGTGAACACAATACTGTGTATAATTATATAAACGTTGGTTATCATATGTGTGTGAGATGTGAACACAATACTGTGTATAATTATATAAACGTTGGTTATCATGTGAGATGTGAACACAATACTGTGTATAATTATATAAACGTTGGTTATCATGTGTGTGAGATGTGAAACACAATACTGTGTATAATTATATAAACGTTGGTTATCATGTGTGTGTTTAGATGTGAACACAATACTGTGTATAATTATATAAACGTTGGTTATCATGTGTGTGAGATAAGAACACAACACTAACTATACATAATCATATAAATGTTGGTTATCATGTGTGTGATAAGAACACAACACTAACTGTACATAATCATTGTTGTTGCAGTTGTTCTTGTTGTTGTTGTAGTTTGTTTGTTTTTGTTGTTGTTGTTGTTGTTTGTTGTATGTTGTTTGTTGTTGTTGTATTGTTGTTTTGTAGCTGTATGTTGTTGTGTTGTAGTTGTTGTTGTTGTTGTTTTTCTTGTAGTTGTTGTAGTTGTTGTTGTTGTTGTTGTTTTTGTTATTGTTGTTGTTGTTGTTGTTGTTGGAGTTGTTGTAGTTGTTGTTGTTGTTGTTGTTGTAGTTGTTGTAGTTGTTGTTGTTGTTGTTGTAGTTGTTGTTGTTGTTGTTTTGTAGTTGTTGTTGCTGTTGTAGTTGTTGTTGTAGTTTTGTTGTGTTGTTGTGTTGTTGTTGTAGTTGTTGTTGTTGTTGTAGTTGTTGTTGTTGTAGTTGTTGTTGTTGTTGTAGTTGTTGTAGTTGTTGTTGTTGTGAGTTGTTGTTGTTGTTGTATGTTGTGTGTTGTTGTTGTTGTTGTTGTAGTTTGTTGTTGTTTGTTGTAGTTGTTGTGTTGTTGTTGTAGTTGTTGTTGTTGTTTTTGTTGTTTTGTTGTAGTTGTTGTTGTTGTTGTTGTGTTGTTGTTGTTGTTGTTGTAGTTTTGTGTTGTTGTGGTTGTTTTGTAGTTGTTGTTGTTTAGTTGTTGTGTTGTTGTAGTTGTTGTGTTTGTTGTTGTTGTTGTTGTTGTTGTTGTTGTTATTTCATTTTTTAAAGGTTCAAAATCAGACCGTCAAAAAACAACAGAAACCCAAAGAAAAGAATACAATTACAGGTAAGTTGTGAAATGTTTCCGGCCACACGAACAAACATGGCTCCTCCTCCCCCACGTCCCTGGAAAAGAATGTTTCCTGCTGTTGAAGGACTGCAGATTTCTGTCTAGTGTGTCATGGATGCCGCCCACAAAGGTTAATCTATCAGGAAACACTTCAAATAACACAGATTGTTTTCTCAGGTTTAATCATGAAAAGAAAGACACAAAAAGGTTGTGCCGTACTTACGGAGCCAGTTTATGGACGTACCAAAGGGAGATCAACATGGTGTAAAGTCATTACAGAATGGTCAATCCTGCCTGTGGTATGACGCAATCATTAAGATATGGACAAAAGAGTTACTTGCCTAATTACAACTTGCCTTTGGATGGATATCATTGGAGATGCAGTCCTCTATTGTAGACCAATAAGTATCCCAACAACCAAACAGCAAAAGAAAAAAACAACAAAACAAAAGATATAGCATATAGCATATAAATCTGCAGTCAAAAGAGTATTCACGTACACATGTACGTATATATGTGTTCAAAGATAAGTAAATGACTCTTTTAAACTGGTAATACACCATCATAATGCTCGTATTCCATTAAATTTTCATCATCTCATCATCCTGTACAACCATACAATTCTTGTCAAAACCCATAATCCACTTACCACACAATC